>QRFJ01006520.1:0-117759 GCA_006176705.1 Cocos nucifera
CCAGATTGGCTGACACTTATAATACACTTCTAAGGACAAAATTATAATTTTGACTATAAATAATAAAATAGATTATTTTCTATCATAGTGTGTATTTGAAAGTGTCTGTCATACATCCCTTGAGTTAATGGTAAAGATAGTTCATATTTTTAGGAGTTAAAAATTTAAGACATGAATTTTTATTATTAACTCATAAAATGCTTCCGACCGTAGGATCGTCATGAGGATGGTGATTGATCTGAAAGGTTGGTATATGATCGCTTCTTTAGAAAAGATGAGTCTTGAGTCTACAATATAGAGACATCGGAGCAAAAGTACAGGTACTCGTTAGAGAACGAAGGCACTGAGCATGACCACCTCGAGCAGTTATCAAGAAATCTATCTTCTCATCGATGACTGGCTTGAAGCTGCAGTAGTATATCTAATTCTTTGACCTGAGGTGCATCGGCAGTTCACCTTGAGGGTGTTATAGTTTGACTATATCATAAGTCAGTCTTCTAGCCATTCGGAACCCTGAGGTGTATGTTGGCTACAGCATGTTCATTGTAGGAATTGGATTGCACCAATAGGGGATCTATCTATCTTGGTAGATGAGGAGTAGCCCTATGATGATCATGACAATCAAGTCCATATGCCCATGGCCATGGCAGAGTAAAATAATAGAAAGAGTTTCTATTAGGATTTTCACATTGGACTTGAATCGAATGATTAATTCATATGATGGATATTAGGATTTGACGAGATCACCTTAATCCTAATCCAGTCGAGGCTCAAGATAGAGGAACTTAATCACACAGGTAACTGCACTGAGAGGTTTGCTTTTAGTTTTGATGGATTGCCACCATATGCTGCTAGGTGTCACTGATAGATTTTGATAGCAGTTAGAATGATTTGGATGATCGATCATATTAGTTGTCTGAATCAGAAAAGTTCTGATCCATCGAAAGATGTTTCGATGATGTCGATGATAAAGATCATGACATATCCCATTATCATATAGAACTGAACCTAACTGGATCACACAAATAAGGATTTAGATCTAGATATCATTAATTAGAATATTCCAGTTCAATTGATTTAAATAAGATTCAATTAGGTTCAAGAAAATCATGCTAGCACATGATTTAGCCTAATATTCTCCTTTAACAATCATTAAAGCTTGTTTCAACTGAGCTAAATATATTTGGGTTCACTTAAAAATATTTACTTGATCTGATTGGAGCTTGTCTAAGTCAGAAAAGGATTGTCTTAATTTATGAGATAAATTTGAGACAACACCTGCCATTTTTCGTCACCTGCTAAATTTTGTCTTTGGACTTTGGTCAAATGTTGACTTTTGATACTTAGACATCTGTCCATGTGTTATACACCCATAGGAGACAACTTTGACCTTTGTCTCCCTACTAAAAGGTAGATAGACAAAGGGTGCATGCCTAGGGAGGCGTGTGCCCCATGTAGATAAGGATTTGAGTCCCATACAGATGGGACTCCAGTTGCTTCAGGGAATCAAACTTGATGGTGCCAAAGAGTCTTATTTGACCCAATCTTGGCACCATTTAAGGAGGATTTTTAGGGACTCTAATCTGATTAGATTAGATGATGTCATCTCACCAATCAGATTTAGATCTGATTGCATAAAGAGCCATAATTGGTTGGGATGATGTGGCACTGCATGGCACAGTAGGGTCTATAAAAACCCTATCTGTGCCTAGATTGAATGAGCTTCTACCTTAGCCCACACCATATAGTCCCTCTCCCTCCTTCTCCATGCCACCCTCTAATCCTCTCTCTCCTCTCCATGCTTAAGAGGATTTGGGCATGAGTTAGGTGTGATCCAAGCAAGTGCAAGACAATAGGAAAAGAAGAAGACAGCACTGCTGCAAGAGACAATGACTGATTTTCAAAAGCCATTTTGAAGATCTTCAAGATCATATCCAAATTTGATTTTTAGAGAATAGATTGAGAAGAAGAGAATCTCCAAATCCTGCTTGAGTGGATATTGGTAGAGGCCAGGCACTTGCGTGGCTACATCCAGAACCTCAGGCAAATATCAAGATCATCATAGGATAATAGGATTACCCATAACAATGGTATAATTAAATTAGATTTAATTTAATTTAATTTTTTTTATTAGATCAATAAGATCAGATCTGAAGAGTCTCAGATCTAATTAGGATCTTAGCAAAAAAATTTTAAAATATCCCTCTTGATCCAATCTGATCTGAACAAACCTGATCCAAAAAAATAGGATTTTTTTCTTCAGTAGTTGGTCAAGTCCATGTCTTTAACAAGACCCAAGATGGACTTAATTCTTGGCTACGCAGTCTAGCATGAACTATTAGATTGATTTAATTGAAACTAATTAAATCAGTTGGTATCTAAGGTAAACTAGACCAATAGTTTTTAATTGGCAATCCGCTTACCTAGCCATTTCTGATGGTGTCTAAGGCAAGCCTAGCAGATCCTTCCACTGATTGAACTTATCTGGCCTCTTGGTGAGATTATGTTTTGATTGGATCGCTTTACTATTCGAGCTAACCCATGTCAGCTAGGTAAATCAGTTTGACTAATTTAGGTGCTCCTAGACCAGCCTATTAATGGTCTCCCTTAAGCTGACTTGGTGAAGTTAGTGGGAGGATCATGACAAGCTGGTTAATCTGACCTATTCACTTCTATAAATAAATTCTTTAAAATTATTAGGTTTCTAAAATAAAATAGTTATATGATAACTGGATCATAGCCTTCCATTAAAGTGGATGATAATGGATCCATCAGTTGGATAATCATTGGAGGCCCAAAGGCTTGGTGCTATCGATGATGGAATTATCATTCATTAATGATCTCTTGGATACATCTTTCTAATGATGGTCAGGTGGGCAACCAAAGTTGGGCTGATCATTCATTGTTGGATGGCAAGTATGGTCATGTTATGGTTGGACTAACTGGACCTTTTCTGAGAAGGCCAAAGCAACTGATTAGGGCCTGGGACAAAATTTAATACTGAAAATTATTTAGATCAAATTGTTATGAACCTACCCTTAAATATACAAGATGAAGCCAACCAAAGTTGGGCTTATGTACAGTCTATGTGGGATTTTTAGTACTCACTTAAGAAAATTAGGATATATTTCTCAAATTGAGGTATGAGGCTACAATTTTGAATAAAATTAGGAGAAAAATCTTTTTGATTAAAAGTCTAAATTCTTTTTAGGTCTAATAATCAAATTACTAATTTAGATTTTGGTTTTTCTTTATGCAAATAATGGCCATTCTCTACGCTGCCGATCATTGTTGATAATGATAAGTTGAGTAGGATCCAACTTCGGTATAGCTCGGTACCAAAAGTTGAAGATATCCTGGAGCATGAAACAGATCCTATATGTGACTGATGAATTTCTGTACCTGAGGAGCAACTGCAATGGCACATGGAAATAGTCAGGAGAATACTTATCAGGAAGTGGCTTCCAGTGTCGAACCATGGTGCGCGTTTATCTTGCTGGCTGTGATAAAGCGATTGAGTTCAGTTGCAAGTTTGAGACAACTCAGCTAAATGAAATTGCTTCCAAGGTATTGAAGGATTCTTTGTACATCGATGACGTTGAAGGGCATAGATAGTTTGTCCATCTTCAATATCAGAATGCAGATGTGTGCCTCTATCATCGATCATATTGTATTTGATCGAGCCGATAGAGGGCTTGAGCAGCTGACTTTTTCTTGCAAAACAACTTGAAAAAGATGCAATACTGAACTCATTGCCTAGTTATATTCCCATTCCTTATTACATTATAGAATGTCAAAGTTTGAAGTGGTAACTAACCATGGGTTACTAGGGTTTACTTCAAAAACTTTTGAGAAGGATCCAATCCAAGGAGTGGTATCCAGGTACATTCTCGTAAAGAAGAAGCAGGAGAAAGCCAAATCTCTGCTAGGACACCTTATGCAGCAGACCCCAAAAAAGCCTTGATAAAGTCAACCGAGATGCTTCTTTTGCAAGAAGCAGAGGCACTTGGGAAGAGAAACTTATCGTCACTACATATGCCTCCCTAGACCCGAACAGGTAGAGAAAGAAGCAAGCTATTGAGTTGGGGGCAAAATATTTATTGATAACTTCTTGCAATTTCTCTATTTTGTGATTATTACTAATGGATATTGGATACCTGGTAGCTCTACTATATTTTGCAATTCATTGTTAGGGGCTTGCAGGTCAGTAGAAGATTGAGCAAGATGGAGACTTTTCTGAACGTTGGAGATGGAACGACCATTTCTAATTCTAGCTTTAGAGAATTTTGATAACTTGTTTTTGGAAATCTCATACTGTTATTCTTAGTGATTTTGTTTCATTTTGGTCTAGTTTCTTTTTAAATATCATTTCTGTAGGCCTTTGGCATGAAAACAATTTAGAATTTTTAATAAAAAAAATGAGTTATAATGTCATTATGAATGGTGTTACTGCTTTCTTGGATAATTGATATGGTATATATATGTTATCACAACCTATTAATATAGTCTATTCTACTGGCAAGCATCCTAGATTAAATAGTATATCAGATATTTATTTATGACACTGTAGGCTAGGTCATATAAATAAGAACATGATAAATAGGTAACTCAGAAGAAAATCCTCGAAGTTAATGATTGTGAATCACTTCCAACCTGTGAGTCCTATCTTCTTGGTAAAATAACCAAGTCACCTTTTATTGGAAAAGATGAGAGAGCCAATGAGATCTTTCGTCTAGTACATACTGATGTATGTGGACCAATGAGCATAAGTGCCAGAGGTGGATATGTCTACTTCATCACTTTCACAGATAATCTATCCAGATATGGATATGTTTATCTGATGAAATATAAGTCGAATTCTTTTGAAATATTCAAATGATTCCGAAGTAAAATAGAAAAATAAATGAAAAGAGTATTAAAAACTCTTCGGTTTGATCCAGAATGAGAATACCTTTCTATGGTTCTTCACATATCTAAGATGAGGAAATTTCCTCCCAATTGGATCCTCCTGAAATACCACAGCATAATGGTGTGTCTGAAAGGAGAAATCAAACTCTGTTAGACATGGTCCGATCCATGATGGGATTCGCCAGCTTGTCGATATCTTTCTAGGGATATGCACTTGAATTGACTTATTATCTATTAAACAGGATTTTTAAGTAAGTTTATAGTTAAAATTTCATATGAGATATGGACAGGACGTAAGCCAATACTTTCACACCTTAGGATTTTGGGGTGCCCGACTTATGTCAAAGGGTTAGTTACAGACAAACTTGGACCTAGGTCTGACAAGTGTACATTCATAGGATATCCAAAAGAGACCAAAGAATACTATGTCTATCATGCTGATGAACAAAAGATGTTCATCAGTCTTAGGATAATCTTTTTAAAAAAGGAGTTCCTTGATGAAGAAACTGTTGCCTCTAAGGTTGAACTTGATAAAGTTCAACAGGTAGAAAGTCTGTGACAGAATGTTGAACCTAAGTCGGATTTGATCGGATCAGATCCAAAGTCTAGTGAATCCACACCATTAAGGCGATTCGGTAGAGTATCCCATCATCCGAATAGATACTATGGATTCTTAGTCCAGGATGATCATCTCATCAAACTCGATGAGAATGATGAGGATCCGATCACTTATATGGATGCGATGCAGAGACTCAACTCTGAGAAATGGCTAGAAGCCATGAGATCCAAAATGGATTTCATGAAGGTCAATGATGTATGGACATTAGTTGATCCACCAGAAGAGGTTAAATCCATTGGATGTAAATGGGTCTTTAAAAAAAAGAGGGGCGTAGATGGAAAGATGGAGATCTATAAAGCCCATCTAGTTGTCAAGGGGTATCATCAACGTTATGGTATTGACTATGATGAGATGTTCTCCCCTATGGCAATGCTCAAGTCCATTCGGATCATGCTTGCCATTACTGTCCATCTAGACTATGAGATTTGGCAGATGGATGTGAAGACTGCTTTTCTAAATAGAGAGCTGATCGAAGAGGTGTATATGATACAATCTGAAGGGTTCACATCCATAGATGAGTCCAAGGTGTGCAAGCTTCAGAGATCCATTTATAGATTGAAGCAGGCATCTTGGAGTTAGAACATGTGTTTTGATAAAGTGATCAACATGTATGGCTTCATTAAGAACGGAGAAGAACCTTGCATTTACAAATGGACAAATGATCTAGCAGTGGTATTTCTTATTTTGTACGTGGACGATATTCTCTTAATCGAAAATATTATCTCAGCACTACAAGGAATAAAAGTTTGGTTGTCATCATAGTTCTTCATGAAGGACTTGGGTGAAGCATCTTACATCCTAGGAATGAAGATCTATAGGGATAGATTTAAAAGGATGCTTGGTATATCCCAATCTATGTACATAGAAATTATGCTGAAGAGGTTCAGCATGGAGAATTCTAAAAAGAGATATCTTCTGATAGGCCAAGAAATTTTTTTCTCTAAGAAGGATTGTCTGACAACTCTTGAAGAGAGAGAGCGTATGAGTAAAATTTTATATGCTTCGACAGTGGGGTCTATTATGTATGCAATGATATGTACGAGATCAGACATGGTATACTCACTAGAAGTAGTGAGTAGATACCAGTCTGACCCTAGAGAAAATTACTGAAAGATGGTTAAAACCATCCTTAAGTATTTGAGAAATACTAAGGACCAATGGTTGGTTTATGATGAGTCATATCTAAAGCTTATGGGTTTACAAACTCCATCTTTCAATCTAATCATGAGGACAATAAAAGTGTATCGGGGTATATCTTTACTCTAAATGGTGGAGCCATTTACTGAAAAAGTTCTAAGCAACATATAGTGGCTGACTCTGTTTGCAAAACAGAGTACATGGTAGCATCAGATATAGCAAAGAAAGTTGTGTGGCTGAGGAAGTTCATCATTAAGCTTGGAGTAGCACCCTCCATTGATGGTTCAATTTTGCTCAACTGCGACAGCACTGGCATCATAGCTCAAGCAAAAGAATCGAAGGTACACCAGCGAATAAAGCATATTCTGTGCTACTTCCATTTGGTCCGTGAGGTCGTGGATCGTGGTGATGTCGACCTTCAGAAGATCGATGGAAAGAAGAATCTAGCCGACTCCTTCACTAAAGCCCTAGCAATCAAGGGGTTCGACAATCATAAGTTGAAGATGGGTATTAGATACTATGCTGAGTGGCTTTAGGATAAGTGGGAGTTGTTGGAAATTATATCCTAAAGTCAATCATCAGCCTATTGATAATTGAGATATTGTAATTGATTTATTAATTAATAAAAATATTTTAGCATCATTTTTATCATAAGTTTGCATCTTCTAATGAACTCCATTATTGTGATGAAGTTCTTAAGACTATTTTGCTTTGATAAAGAGAAGATTTATCGATTAGTTCTTAAATTTGTTCACGACCAAATGATAGACTGTTAATAAAGATGACAGCAGCTATCGAGCATAGGTCACTGTATACCATATAAATTGATTGTCCTCTTAACTAAGAAGTGTGGAGATACTGGTATGGTATATGGGTGAGATGTATGGGTACATCATCATTGAACATGACCAACTTCAGAGCATTCTACTATCGACAATGTCTCTGATGGGATATTGGTATAAGTGTCCCTTAGACCTGAGATCACCTCAGTGACTTGCAAGTAACTCATTGTGCTTTCATACTGGACTAATTGAATTTCTAATTCAGCAACGAAAGGCTTCTGGGCATAGTCAAGTACTTATGAAGTCAGAGTGTGAACAAGATGAAATTGACCACTCTAAGAGTTGGAGAAGAATGTATCACTGTATTTCAATATAGCAAAATCTTAGCCAGGATAATCCATCAGATGGATTTGATATTTTGAAATACAATGCGGATAACCCGATCTGAATTGATAGTTGAACTAGGATGTGTCCTACGAGCATTGTGGTCAAGGGGATGAATTATATGAAAACTATATCCGCATGGATTCTAAGGATGGTGTTCTACACCTTTGACCTATCCGATCGTTGGGTATCATTGCTAGATGGTTACTTCGATTGGTATAAAAAAATATTTCTATGATACTGGCTTAGGTTTGGCCCTATGAGGTCACATACATTAGAGCTTATGATATGATCGGATGGTTGATCAATGATTAAAAATCGTTCTATGGTTAAACAATCAATACGATTGGTGTTTAAGCTAGTGCAAGTATTGTAGGAGGAATGATTAGCAATTAGATTGCTAATTAGCTTAATTTGATTAAGCCAATAGGCTGAGATTAAGTCTAGTTAAATATAATTTAATTAGATATGGTTTGGGCTTGGTTGGATCAAGTCCAATTGATTTATTGGATAAGCCAAGTGCAAGGAAGAACTAGTCCTAGTCTAACTAGGACTCGGATTAATCCAATTTTCTAATTTGATTAAAAAATAAATTAAAATTAAATATAATTAAATTTAATTTAATTAAGTTCTTAAATAAATTAGGGTCTTATTTAATTGAGTTTATTTAATCTTGATTTTATTTGGTTAAAAGATCTTGTTTGACCAAGTCAAAATAGGAGTCCTTGTGTTACTAGGACTCCCTATCTTGCGCCACCTTGGTCCCAACGCCTCCCATACCTATTTTTTAAGTATTTTTTATGAAAAATCTCTTTCTTCCTAATTTCTATGCCCCCTCTCTCCCTCCAAGTCATATTTGGAAGTTAGGTAGAAGACCAAGTCAAAGAAGGAATTGGTTTTGCTTAGGATTCTATGAGATAGAATCCTTGTTGACCAAAACATCTTCCCTTGAGTGCCACCCCCTTTTTTAATTAATTCTTCTCTTATTCCATGAAATTAATCTTCTTTTTTGTACACCCTCTCTTGCTGGTCCACATCAAAAATTATGGAGGAGGCGCCCAAATGCCAAAAATTATGGAGGAGGCTCCCAAGAGTTGGGCGCCCTAAGAACTTCCCATGTTTGGATATTCCTAGTCTAGAAATTTGACTTGACTTGGACTCTTCTTTTTTCCTATTTATTGGATGAATTTTATTCTATTTTTTTTATAAAATATAGAACTTTAGGAGAGGTTTGGGGTGTGCAAAAATCAGAGGAAGAGGATCCTTGAGCTTGGGGGTTCCATAGGCACCAAACTAGGTGTCTAGGTGAGACAAAAAAGAAGAAGAAGAGGATCTTCTTCTAGGACTGTTTTATTTTCAATCTCTCCTTTTTTTTGAGTTTTTTTTGAGAGAGTCTTAGATCAGCAAACTCTCATCTTTTTTTTCATATTTTGGAGAGTCCAAATTTTAAAGAAGGGAGCATCGGATCGATCGTTGAAGAAGGATCAGCGTAGTACTAGCATGCTGTGCTGATTTTCTGCATCGAACTTCAGATCAGAGATCGTAGGCTCGTGTGGATGACTCCTAGAGGTCGGATGCATATGCGGCTTATGACTTCATCCTCAAGCCTGGATCAGCAAGTTAGAACGTCTAAACTTGCTCAGGTAATAGATCTGATCTATAAACTTCATACCTGCATTTGATGTAGTATAGATCTAGGTTGATTTGATCAATATTTTTTTTTTCTTATTTAATTTTAATTTTTGATTTAATAACATGCCTTGATCATGTAATAGATCTAAGATCTAGGTATTTACATGGTTATTTAAATAAATTTTAGATTTATTTAAGTCTTTCGCTATAAGATCTTAAAAAAGTTTTAAGATCTATCTGTGAAATCTTAGATCTAGTTTCTTCAGAATCAGCCAAGATAAGGAGCTGATACATAGATGGGCTGACTTGGATATGCAGTTGAGTCAACTTGAATTGAGATCGAGTTGACTCAAGGTGCTGTCAAGCCGACTATCTCAGGTAAATAGAAGATAGGGTTCGGATGAGATGCAGTTGAGCCAGCTCGACTACTGATACAGTCGGCTCGATAGTGGCGAACAGAACTGGATGGGATTTTCTATTTGGGATCTTAAGGGCTAGTTCAATAAGGTCTTAAGGTGGCTAACACATGTATGGATTGGGTTTAGATTTAGGCGATGAGAGCATGGGAGACATGGGTGTATATGAGCTCGGTGAGTGCTTTCATATATTGGATTAGCCTAGGAGAGTTTTTTCAATTGAAATTTGGATTTATTAGGGTTCATGTGATATAGCAAAAATCCTAGGATATATAAATCCAGATATTATAATCTTTAAAATAGAGTGAAATCAATACTTAGCTTTTCTCCCTAACTCTCTTCTCTCTTTTTTCTTTGGTTCCAATGCAAAGTTCTAGGTGCCGTCATCAATCTTTGCTCTTCTTCATATTTTTGGATTAATATCTAGGTTTGCACAAGAGATCGGATCTACGACTTTGATTTCGAGCAGTCGTAGGTATAATAATTAGTATCAGATCAGTACCGATTGTTCCAACACTTGGTATTGGAATCTGATTGAGCATGAAGGAGGAAGAAGATCAAATTTCAGTAGAGATCAGTAGTGAGATTCAGATCTAAGATTTTCTCCGAGCTTCATAAGAAAAAAAATGATTTAAGGACTGCTATCCACCATCTCTAGTTAAGATAATTTTTAGATCCATCTGTTGGCTATTTTTGAATCGGTTTGATCATGGAGAATAGTGGGTTGAAGGTAGGATTTGAAAAGTTTGATGAAAAAAAGTTTCACGATGTGGAAGGTTAGGATGGAGAATTTGCTAATTCAGATGAGGCTACATTCGGTCTTGAAGGATAGGTCGGAGGATATGACAGACAAGAAGTAAAAGTCCTTGGAGAAAAGAGCATGTGCCATGATTAGGACTTGTTTGGTAGATGAGATGTTATATGGCGTGTTGGAGGAGAAGACACGCAAGGGTTTATGGTTGAGGTTACATTAGTTGTACATGGAGAAAAATATGTGCAATAAGTTGATGCTGAAGAAGCAACTGTATAGCCTTCGGATGCAAGAGAGTGAGGATATTGCAGGACATATTTAGTGATTCGATTAGATGAGTATGGACTTGCTCAACATTAGGGTGAAGCTCGAAGAGAAGGATAAGAGTTTATTACTGCTATGTTCGCTATCTGAGAGCTTCAATCTATTGGTAACTACACTGCTATATGATAAGGAGACACTGGTGTATGAGGAGATCGTATCAGTGCTAATTTTCAATGAGTAGCGGAAATGGTGACGAAGAGGAAGATCTTCCAAGAGGATCTTATGGTGTCAGAGAGGCTGAGGTAAGAAAAGAGAAGGGCAATTAGAGGGGCAGCAAGATGTCCAAGAAGTGCTTCAATTATGGTGAAGTAGGGCACTTTAAGCGAAAGTGTCCACTTTGAAAGAAGTACAAGAAAGGAGAAAAGTCATATTCCATCATTTCAGTCACTGAAAGAAAAGAGTTAGATAAGTTTTTGATGGTTTCGGAGGAGCCTGCAGGGTGCAGTATATCTAAGATAGTTTCGAAGGGATCCATAGAGTGCGGAGGGTCCGAAGGAGTAGCGACTGTGTTTGAGGTGCAGTGGCAAGCCTAGCAGTACAGTGTTGGGTGGTTGGCCTTGGAGGACTTGGTTACAGAGTCAGCTTCTATAGTATCAAGAGAACTTTGATTTTAGATGGAGCATCGGGTAGAGGTGGCTTCATAAGTGGAGAGAGATTTGATACAAGTTCAGAGCAGAGAAGTACAGGAGGATCAATATCCTTGCACCAACATCGAAAATGCACAGTTTCAGATGGTGCAGTACATGCGGAAGGACAGATAAAGTTTTGAGAAGATCGTGTTAGGATATGCAGTGGGTGTTGGCATAGGATTGTTGTAGATTCTCCATGAAAGTTCAAGATAAATGATGCGACTGCTAAGCAAAAGGATGCCTACAACTCTAAGGATGGTGCATAGGTGCAAGCCAAGGTCTTCAGTGGTGGAGGCACTCATCCCAAAGATCTTAAAGGAAGCTCAATAGCTGAAGAAAGATGGTAGTGATAAGGTATGCAGAAGTAGCTATCAGGATATGCATCGATAGCGGGATCGTGCAGAAAAATATTGTCAGGTGTGCCAAGGCTTGGGCGCACCAAGATGGAGATTATAGGATTTGGTGTGGTGCTTCTAAGCCTTGGGAGGCCACGGGAGGAGCCAGGATGTATTTTCTGAGAGACTAGGATGGGTATGAGTCCTAGGGCTAGGACGGAAGTTGTCCTATGATGAAGGCGGCATGTAGCTCTGCACGGGCTCGAGGTTTAGGTGTGAGAACCTTAAAGGGGGGCTTGGTAGGTGCTTCGGAGACCTGGAACACAAGGTGAAGCAAAGGACCAAAGCCAAGAGAAGAATCAACCAAGATAAGGGGCTGATACACAGACGGGCCGGCTTAGATATGCAGTCGAGTCGGCTCGGATTGAGATCGAGCCAACTCAAGGTACAGTTGAGCCAGCTATCTCAAGCAGACAGAAGATAGAATTCGGACGAGATGCAGTCAAGCCAGCTCGGCTACTGACAGAGCCGTTTCAACAGTGGCGAATAGAATGGATGGGATTTTCTGTTTGGAATCTTAAGGCCTGGTTTAAAAAGATTTTAAGATGGCTAATACATGTATGGGTCGGGTTTAGATATAGGAGATGAGAGCATGAAAGACATGGATGTACATGGGCTCGATAAGTGCTTTCATGTATTAGATTAGTCTAGAAGAATTTTTTCAGCTAGAATTTAAATTTATTAGGATTCATATGGTATAACAGAAATTCTAGGATATATAAACTCAGGTATTGTAATCTTTACCATAGAATGGAATTAATACTCAGCTTTTCTTTCTAACTCTCTTCTCTTCTTTCTCTTTGGTTCCAACGCCAAGTCCTAGGTGCCGTCATCAAGCTTTGCTCTTCTTCATATTTCTGGATTAACATCCAGGTTTGTGCAAGAGATCAGATCTACGATTGAAGTTTCGAGCAGCTGTAGGCATAATAATTAGTATCAGACTAGTATCGATTGTTCCAACAAAAAAATTACTCCTCGCTAATAGCCACCTACAATGACCAGTTGTTGTGAAAAATTTTTCTATTGACTTGGGCTTTTTGTTGCCTCTTTTCTTTGATTTTCCAGGGTGACGTTCAATTCGCAGTGCCTTTGTTTTCCATATCTAAAATAGTGGTTGTCAACTTAGAATGCTCTTGCAAATTTAGGGGAGGCTTGGATTCAGGTTGAATGAAACCTTTCCTGAATTTGAGTGACATCTTCCACATCAATCAAGGAGATGTTGTATTCTAATGTTTTGATGTTCAGTTTAGTGGATTTGGAGCTGAGAAGGTTGATCTGCTCTGTTTAAGTCGACAGAAAAATTATGAGTCCTAATAACATTGCTAACTAGTTATTTCTAAAGTTTTGGGAGATAAGACCATCTTCCATTGCCAATGATGTCCATGATCTATAGAGTTTTATGATCTATTTACTGATGACATTAGGGAGAAAAGCATGAAACTCGAAACACCACTTGTTACGTTCCTTCCAAAGTATCCAATGGCCTGTAAGAACGAGGGTATCCACTTCAAGTTGCTGACTGTGCATGGGTTCTTCAGTTCGCCATGTGTTCTAGAGTTCAAGCTGATTATGGGGGAGATCCTTGAGTCCAAGCCCAATTATAAGGGAGGACCAGACCTGTCTAGAGAACGAACATTGAAAAAACAAGTGGTCTGTTATTTTAGAGCATGAATCACATAGTGTGCAAGTATCATTATCCTTCCATCCCCGCTTGACAAGGTTTGCTTTGGTTAAAGTTTTTCCATTGTAGTAGAGATATGAAAAATATTTTATTTTTTCTGGGACCCTAATCTTCCAAATGATCTGGCTGAAGTGCGGTCTTACACCACCATCCATAAGAAACCTATAGAGTTCTTTGGTAGAGAAGAATTTAGCTACAAGCCATTTCCAGGATATTTCGTCTTGCATTTCAGAAGTTCTAATTTTTATCAATTTCTATTTCAGACTTCGGTAGTCAGATCTATAATAGTTCTCTGAGATGAGAGTGCTATCGTTTCCCTGTTGGACATATTCTAAGGCATCTGCGGCATTTTTTTGGGTGATAGGCTGAACAACAATGGGAAGGATTCTTTGAGCGGATAAGTGTAGAGCTAGGTTTCATATCAAAAGAATTTGCGACGACCATTGCCAATGTTGAATCTTGTAAGATATTATAAAAGGCTAGCTATCGATAAGGCTTGTTTCTGAAAGGATGAAAGCCACTGTTGAGGTTGTACATGAAGCGAAATTTACTGGTGTTTGTAGTAACCTTCTAAAATTTGTTTACTCCAAGGTTTTTGATCTCCATCAAGAAGGTTCCGCCACCATTTGCTGAGAAGAACTTGATTAAAGATTCTGAGATTTATGATACCTATGCCTCCTAGCTCTTTCGGCCTACATACTATAGACTAGTTCAATAGGCTCTTGACTGATTTAGAGCCATCCAAAGTATTCCAAAGGAAGTGACGTATCAATTTGTTGATTGTTGTGATGATAGTGGATGGCCGTAGAAAGTTGGACATCCAGAACGTCACAATTGATGTGTTGACCACATTGAGTAGTGATATACGGCCAGCCAACGAGAGGAATCTTCCTTTCCATCCTTCCAATCTTTTTGTGATCTTATCTAATAAGGGGGACCATTTGGTCATCTTCAGTTTGTCAATATTAAGAGGCATACCAAGGTATGTAAGTGGGAATTCTATTAATTGGCTGCCCAGAATAGTTACAATTTGGTTCTTGATTGTATTTTGAATGCCAATACCTAGAATCTTAGATTTGTCAAAATTGATCTTCAATCTTGATAATAACTCAAATGAATAGAGAGTAATTTTAGGGTGGTGATACTTTTTCATTGAGCACCATAGAAGACAAGTGTGTCATCAGCAAATTGTAGAGTTTGAAGATATCCTATGACTTCATTTCCGCCAATTCCTTCCATCAAATGATGTTTTCTAGTAGACTTGAAAACGTGGTCAAGCACGCCTGCCACCAGTAAAAATAGTTGTGGGGACAAGGGGTCATCTTATCTCAAGCCACGTTTGTGCTCAAAAGATTTGCTAGGAGAACTGTTGATTATTATTGAAGACTTTGCTATGGAGATGATGCTTGAGATCCAATTACATCATTTAGATCCAAAACCTTCAGCTTGTAACAGATCAATAAGAAAGTGCCATGAGACATTATCAAAGGCCTTTTCGAAATCAAGTTTATAGATAATGCCGGATTGGTTTTGAGAGAATGCTTGCACAATTATCTCCTTAGCCATAGAGAAGTTATCAGATAGAGTACGATCTTTAATAAAAGCTGATTGGATTGTCATGATTAGAGCATTGAGTTTCTTGGCCAATCTGGTAGATAGGATCTTGGTGATAATTTTGATTATACCATTTAGTAGGCAGATTGGGCAGTAGTCCTTAACTATGGATATCAATTCTTTCTTCGGAATGAGAGTTATGTAGGGGTAATTGAGTCTCTCAAGGATTACTTAGTGACTGTGAAAGTTATGAAACATGTTCATGAGATCATCCTTAATAGTGTCCCAAAAGTGTTTGTGGAACTTGAATGAAAACCCCTCAGGGATAGGAGATTTCCATGATGCAAGCTGAAATAGTACATAACTTCTGCTTCTGAAAAGGACTCCCAAGCTCTTCCAACTGTAGTCTCATATATTCTTTTACCTCACACAAGTCAAGATTTGCCAAATAAAGTCATGGTAGCTCTCTTCCAAATACAAAAAAGATATTAATATTTATTAAAATAATCGGTATGAACATGCTTAGCAAATTTCTGATAGCTGGTTTCTTTTATTTTAATCTATCCTTGTTCCCTTACTTTAGCCATTTTTCCCCAAATGAGATAGTTTATTAAAAAATAAATAAAGAAATTTAAAGCGTCCTGGAGCACAACTTGGATGAGGGATAGCTTGCTTTGGAGCTTGGCCAGCTCCTCGTGATGACCCAAATCTTTCCCAAGCGAAGCTGGATCGTGGTAACGTATTTGTCTAGCACCACTTGCACAAGGGGAGAGAGGAACATAAAAGGCGGCCATTCTAGCTTGGTAGAGGAATGGGAGACGGACATTGTGGTGGAGTAGAAGAGAAAAATGAGAATCGGTTCCCTTTTGTTTTAGAATTGATCGGGGAAAGCAAACCATAGATTCCTTTCTTTTTTAAAATTAAGCAACCTGCGTCGCAAGACAAGCGCAAGTTCATGGGAAACTTCTGCTGTCCATGCTGGCCATCAGTCGTATCCCTCGTCCTTGGCATCAGTAGTTCCTAAAGTAAATGGGTTTGGGGTGTATATTTGGTGCGAAAGAATGATTAATTTTTGAAATCAAAATATTGCATGGATTTTAAAGCACTCCAATCACTTTCTTCCGTCTGCTTGCATAGATTTTGAAACAGATATTACACAATCCAACGCATGGTAAAAGAAGAAGAATCATCCTTTTGCACCACAGAAGCAACCAAAACCCAAAGAAAATGGCATCTATCTAGAGGCCTCCATCCATGACCTGATGCAGCTCGAGTTGATGAACCATTTGATGGATAATTTGCAGCGAATTAAAAATGCTCGCAAAAGCTAGTTTTACTGGAGACAAGTGAAAGCTGGCATGGATTTGCCAGCCTCACACAAGTCAAGATTTGTCAAATAGTGTCACGGTAGATCTTTCTAAATATAAGTAGGGTATCAATATCAATTAAAATAATCGATGTGAACATGCATAGCAGATTCCTGGTAGCGGGTTTCTTTTATTTTAATCTATCCTTATTCCTTTACTTTAGGTTTCTGTTTTTCCCAAAGATATTGTTGATCAAAAGAATAAAAAAGAAATTTAAAGCGTCCTGGAGCATCGCTTGGATGAGGGACTGTGTGCTCTAGAGCTTGGCCAGCTCCATGTCGGCACCCTAAATCTTTCCCAAGCGACGCTAGACAACGGTAACGAATTTGTCCAACACCACTTGCACAATAACATAAAGGAACACAATGGCTGCCATCCTGGCATGGTAAAGGAATGATAGATGGAAAAGATGGTGGAATAGAAGAGAAAAATGAGAGTGGGTTGTTTTCTCCCTATAGTTTTAGAAGGGCTGAGAAAAGCATGGATTCCTTTCTTGTTAAAAGCAACTTGCCTTGCAGGACAAGCGCAAGTTTACTGGAAACATCTACTGCCCATGCTGGCCATCGATCGTAGTCGTCATTCTTGGCATCTTTAATTCTTGAAGTAAATGGGTTTGGGATGTATGTTTGGCGCGAAAGGATGATTAATCTTTTCTTCGTAACATCAAAATAGTGATTTAGAAGCACTCTAATCTCTTTTTTCCATCTGTCTGCATAGATTTTGAAGTAGATATTATACAATCCAATGGTTGAAATGGTGAAAGAAGAGGTATCATTCTTTTGCACCACAGATGCAATCAGCATCTAAAGAAATTGGTATCTATCCAGAGGCCTCTGTTCGTCATCTAATGCAGCTCAAGTTGACGAAACCATTTGATGGATGACTTGCGGTGGATGAAAAATGACTCGCCAAAGCTCATTTTACTGGAGACAAAAGTGAAAGCTGGCGTGGATTTGTCAAAGGACAAGAACTGACGGGCGGTACAATCTCATACATTCTTTTACCTCACGCAAGCCAAGATTTGTCAAATAAAGTCACCGTGGATCTCTTCCAAATATAAATAAGGTATCAATATCTATTAAAATAATCGGTATGAACATGCTTAGCAGATTCCTTGAAGTCGGTTCCATTTATTTTAATCCCGATTCCTCTGCTTTAGCTTTTTTTTTTTTTTCCTCTCTACTTCTTCTTCTAAAAGAGATATTTTATAAAAAAGATAAAATAAAAAAGCAAAAGAGATTTCCATTTGATTTGCCACTTTATTTTAATTTTTTTTTTTTTATTACAAGCAGAGAATGTTTACACGGTCTAGCAATAGGTACATCTCAAAAGATCAAAAAATAAAATATCCTATAAACTTGCGGACATGTCTGATACTGATGCCAGATTCAGTCATCAGTATGCTCAGCCATATAGAAGGAGACCCAATCAATGGTGCTATTCGCCTTCGAAAGACATGCTAAACAGAAACCATAGTGAAGTCACGAAAGCAGGTCCGAATGTTCCGAAGGAGAGGATGGGCTCCCAACTACATCATGTCACTCTAAATTCAATCAATCATGGTAGCAGAATCTCTCTCGATGATAATCCTCTCTATCCATAGCTAGCTCCTACCAGGCACAAATAATGCCTGCCCAAGTGGCGAGGAGCCTAGATCCCAAGACTGAAGGCTCAATGAGATGTGATCTCCTTCCCACAAATAGTCTCGCGTCTGATCTCCAGATGACGAAGCTAGTGCCTCTCCTACCATTTCTAACACTATCATCAAAATTGATCTTGACACACTAGATAGACGAGGGGCCCTAGGAGATAAAAATAATTCTCTGGATCGTTGCAGAAGCTGAAGGAAAAATCCTGATTTTTCGGACCAGGTTCGTTCAGATCTGATTGGATCAAGAGATATATTTCAAAATTTTTCTCTTTGATCCGAATCAGATCTGAAATGTTTCAGATCTGATTCTTATTATTCTAATAATAAAATAAAATCTAGATAAATTAAATTAAATTTAATTTACCTTAATGTAGGATAATCCATTGATGATCCTGTAAGCAACAGAAGGTTCTGGATCTAACCACGCAAGTGCCTAGCCTCTACCGGTATCCACTCGGACTGGATCTGGAGATCCTCTTCTTTTCTATCACGACTTCAAAAATCAGATCTGCATCTGATTTGGAGGATCTTCAAAATAGTTTTTGAAAATCAGTAGTTGTCCTTTGCAGCAGTACAGCTTTCTAGCTTTTTGTCGCATTTCTCTTATCTGGATTGCACCAACTTAGATCCCAAACTACTTTAGGCATGGAGAGGAGAGGGAGAAGATGGTCTTGGCGTGGAGGAGGAGGAGAGAGGCAGCCTTTGGGGCGTGGAAATTTTCAGATGTTCCTTGAGTTGGGCGCAGGATCTTATTTATAGACTATGCGTGATCCAACTCCTTTTCTTCCCAACCAATCACAACTCTTTATGAAATTAGATCTAAATCTGATTGATGGGAATAGAGTCCCTTGGATTCATCCTTAGATGGCACCTAAGGTCAGTCAAAGTTGGTTCTTAGGAGGAGTCCAATTGGAATCCAAAAGGGAGATGGAGTCCCTGTCCAATAGGGACTTCTGGGCGCCTCCAGCTTGGGCGCACGCTATCCTTGGCATGCTCCCTCCTCCTTGCTAGGTTCTAGTAGGGGGACAAGCCTCCACCAACTCTTTAATAGGTGCGTGACACATGGACAGAAGTTAAAGTGTCAATGGTCAACATTTGACCAGTCAAAGGTCAACTTTTGACCAAAGTCAAAGGATGAAAAATGGTAGGTAACCAAAAATGGCAGGTATTGTCTTACAAAATAAGATAACCCTTTTTTGACCTAGACAAGCTCCAGTCAGACCAAGTGAAGGCCTCTGATCGAGCACAAACTCCTTTGGCTCAGTCAGGACAACTATTTATGATAGTAAAAGAAGAACGTTAGGTTCAATCGAGTGCTAGCATGATTTTTTTAAACCTAATTGAATCTCATTCAGATCAATTGAACTGGATTAGTTCAATTGACGATCACCAGATTCAAACCCTTGTTTGTGTGACCCAGTTAGGTTCAGTTCTGTATGGCAATGGGATATGTCATGATCTCTATCATCGACATCATCGAAACTTCTTTCGATGGATCATAACTCTTCTGATTCGAACAGCTAGAATGATCGATCATCTAAATCATTCTAATTGCTTCCAAAATCCACCAGTGACACCTAGCAGTATATGGTGGCAACCCATCAGAGCTGAATGCGAACCTCTTCGTGCAGCTACCTATGTGATTAAGTTCTTCTATCTTGAGCCTCGATCAGATTAGGGTTAAGGTGAACTCATCAAATCCTAGTTTCTGTCATATGATATAATCATTCGATTCAAGTCCGATGTGAAAATCTAAATAGAAACTCTTTCTATTATTTCACTCTGCCATGGCCATGGACTTCTAGACTTGATTCTCATGATCATCATAGGGCTACTCCTCTACCACCGAGGTAGATAGATTTCATCTTGATGCAATCCAGTTCCTACAATAAACATGCTATAGCCAACATACACCTCAGGAGTTCGAATGATTAGGAGATCGAGTTATGGTGTAGTCAAACTATAACACCCTCAAGATGAATTGCCGATGCACCTTAGGTCAAAGAACCAGACACACCACTGCAGCATCGAGTCAGTCATTGATGAGAAGGTAGACTTCCTAATGACTACTCGAGGTGGTCACACTCAGTGCCCTCATTCTCTAACGAGTACCTATACTCTCGCTCTGGTGTCTCCACACCGTAGACTCAAGACTCATCTACTAAAGAGAAGCGATTGTACACCAACCTTCCGGATCAATCACCATCCTCGTGATGATCCTATGGTCGGGAGCATTTTATGAGTTAATAATGATTATTCATGTCTTAAATTTTTAACTCTTGAAAATATGAATTATCATTACCATTAACTCAAAGGATGTATCACAGATACTAAATACACATATGTGATAGAAAATAACCCATTTTATTGATAATAGTCAAAATTATAATTTTGCCCCTAGAAGTGTATTACAAGTGTCAGCTAATTCTGGCTTCTAGGGCACATATATCTAACAATCTTCTACTTGTCCTAAAGCCAATTGGCTACAAGTCTAAGTCCCATCTTTTCAAGGTGGGCTTCGAATTTTTATTGTTCCAACGACTTTATAAATGGGTTTGCCGTATTGTCTGTGGAGTTGACTCTCTTGACCTCGATATATTTCTTCTCTAGGTAATCGCGGATGAGGTGGTATCGTCGCTCAATGTGCTTAGACTTCTGGTGAGACCTCGACTCCTTAACAAGGGCTATGGTGCCATTGTTGTTGCAGTACAGAGGAATGGCATCTAACGGCATTACTTCGATTTTTGTAGCAAACTTCTTGTACTAAAATGCGTCCTTCGTAGCCTCTGATGCAGCGATATATTCTGCTTCCATGGTGGAATTTGCTATCACTATTTTCTTGGAACTCTTCTAGCTGACAGCACCACCATTGCACAAAAATAGACTCTCAGATGTCGACTTTTGATCATCTACATCGGATATGAAATCCGAATCTGTGAATCCCTGGACATGGAATTCTCTGTTACCAAAGATCAATGTCATATCCTTAGTTCTTCTCAAGTACTTAAGGATACATTTCACAGAAGTCCAGTGTTCTTCACCTAGATTTGACTAATATCTGCTTGTGACACTCACAGCATGGGCTATATCAGGTCGTGTACATAGCATGGCATACATGAGGCTCCCTATTGCAGAAGCATAAGAGATCTTGCTCATGCATTCTATTTCCTCAGGTGTGCTAGGGCACATCTTTTTGAAAAGATGAATACCATGTCTGAAGGATATTAATCTTCTCTTAGAGTTTTCCATACTAAATCTCTTTAGTACTTCCTCTATGTACATCTTCTATGGAAGTCCTAGCATCCTATTCGGTCTATCCCTATAAACCTTAATTCCTAGAATAAAGAATGCTTCACCTAGGTCTTTCATGAAGAATTTCTTGGACAACCATATTTTGACTATCGTCATCATGGGAATATCATTCCCAATATGGAGGATGTCATCCACGTATAATATGAGAAAGACAACGACGCTCCCACTGACCTTTTTGAAGACACACAGTTTCTTTTTATTTTTAATGAAATCAAATATTTTGATCACATCATTGAAATGAGTGTTCTAGCTTCGAGATGCTTGCTTAAGTCCATATATGGACCTTTGCAGCTTGCAAATCTTGTGATCAGTATCACTGGATGTGAAACCTAGCGACTGTTCCATATAGATATCTTCCTCAAGATATCCATTTAAGAATGCCGTTTTCACATCCATTTGCCATATTTCATAATCAAAATAGGCTGCAACGGCAAACATTGTGCGGATGGATTTTAGCATAGCCATTGGAGAAAAGGTATCCTGATAGTCAATGCCTTCGCGTTGACTATAACCTTTTGCCACTAGTTTAGCCTTGAATGTCTCCATATTCCCATCTGCACCAATCTTTCTCTTGAAGATCCATTTACACCCAATAGGTACTATACTTTCTGGTGGATCTACCAAGGTCCAGACTTGGTTTGAGTGCATCGAGTCAGTTTCTGACTGCATTGCCTCTAGCCATTTTTTGGAGTCGATATCTGATATCGCCTTGTTGTAGGTTTTGGGATCATCACCATGAGCACCATTACCTACAAGAAACATTTTCTCTACTTTCTCTGAAATAATACCCAAGTATCTTTTAGGAGGATGGAAAACTCTTTTCGATCTGCGAGGTGGAGGAGGTAGTGTTCTTATTGGCTCAACCTAATTTGGTTTCAATTGGTCCTTAGCTCGTTGTACTTGTGAGACTTTCTCATCAAGTTTAATCTACTTTCCAATGCCGCTATCTTGAATAAACTATTTTTCAAGAAAGATGGCATGTCGACTCACAATCACATTATGGTCTTCTGGAATATAGAAATAGTATCCTAATGACTCTTTAGAATATCCTATGAATCAAGCTCTAAAGGACCTAAACTCTAACTTGTCCGCTTGTTGTCTTTTGACATGAGCCGGACAACTCCAAATTCTAAGATGACTCAAACTTGATTTCTTATCGTAACATATCTCGTACGGTATGGTAGAAACGGTCTTAGAGAAAATCCTATTCAGTAGATAAATTGAAATTAACAATGAATGTCCCCAAAAAATATCAGGGAGATCTATGAAGCTCATCATGGATCGGACCATATCCAATAGAGTCTGATTTTTCCATTCTAAAATTTTGTTGAGTTGAGGTGTTCCTGGTGGAGTCCATTGAGAGACTATACCATTTTTCTTGAGATAGTCTAAGAATTCTCGGCTAAGGTATTCACCTCCTCGATCTGATTGAAGAATCTTAATGGATTTTCTAGTTTATTTTTCTACTTCATGTCTGAATTCTTTGAACTTTTCAAAAGCTTCAGACTTGTGTCTCATAAGATACACATACCCATACCTAGACAGATCATCGATAAAGGTAATGAAGTAGACAAAATTACCTCTAGCCGGCATATCAAATGGGCCGCACACATCAGTATGTACTAGGACAAGAAGATCTGTGGCCCTTTTCCCATGTCCTACAAAAGAAAGTTTAGTCATTTTGCCTTGAAGACAAGATTCACAAGTTGGATATGACTTGGAAGTCAATAGACTCAATAGCCCATTTTTCTCCAATTTGTTGATCCTATCTTCTGCTATATGACCTAATCTTAGGTGCCATAAATATCTATCATTTGGACTATCTCTAGGTCATTTGGCATTCACGTTTTGCTCGATAGTTAGAATAAGTACATCAATATGTAGCTGATAAAGATCGTTAATAAGAAAATCATTTGCAATTTTATTTCTTTCATAAAGAATGTTACAATGATCCTTAAAAAAGATAATCACATAGCCTTCTAGTGCTAAGCATAAAACAGAAATCAAATTCCTACTAGTTGTAGGTATATAATAACAGTCTTTCAAAACTGTCTAAATTAGATAGTAATCGAAGAGGGTATGTTTCCACCATCACTGCAGCAACTCTTGCTCCATTACTGATGCATAGAATTATGTCTCCATCCCTCAGCCTCCTGCTATCCTCAAGATCCAGTATGAAAGTGCACAGATAAGCACTAGAACCAAAGTCAAGCACCCAACTGGATGCAGAAAAAATCGTAAGATTAGACTCAATAACATGCATACCTCTAGAAGGACCTTCCTTCTTATTCTTTAGGGTGGTCAGGTAAGTAGGACAGTTCCGCTTTCAGTGACCATCGCTGTTGCAACGGACATACTTTCCTTTGACATCGACCTTCTTCTTTAGCTCTACCTTCTTCTTCTTTCCTCCTTCCACCTTCTGCTTTTTCGCATGCTTCTTTTTCTTTTCAGAAGACTTTCTTTTGGAAGAAGTTCATTCGATAGCAAGAACTGAGCCTTTAGATTCTTTCATAGAAAGCTCAGCGGTGATCAGCATGTTCATTAATTTGGTTAAGAAATTTTGAAGTTTATGCATGTGGTAATTCATGATGAATTGTCCATATGCATCAGTCAAGGATTGTAGAATAATATTGTTCTGCAGATCCAAGTCTAACTTCACACCGAGCTTCTCAAGCTCTTCCATGTCCTTGATCATCATTAGACAGTGATCTTGGACTGACTGTCCATCACGCATCTTAGCCTTAAAAGTCATTTCATGACTTGATACTTGGCTGCACGACTCTGTTCATCAAACATCTCTTGCAGGTGGGCCAACATTTGGCGAGCAATCATGATATCTTCATGTTGGCGCTGGAGCTCATCAGACATCGAGCCCAACATGTAACATCTAGCCTTATTATCTTCATCTATCTATTTTTTTAGAGACGCTCTCTGTTCAACGGATGGACGGGCTGGTAAGGTGGAAGGGTGCTAGTCCAGTACATGGGTTAACTTCTCAGAATCCAAAATAATTTTGTTGTTCCTGAGCCAGTCTTTATAATTAGGTCCGGTCAGTCTATGTGTGTCCAGGATACGTGCTAATGGGTTGGACGTAGATATTTTCCTATAGAGAGTCAAAGATTCTAGTTAGATACTATAATTATGACTTGACCAATTTGTTTAAGAATTTTATTTTTAAATAAATTAGCTTTCACTATTTTTTCAAATTCCTACACTCCCTCTGTAGAGATGCAAAATCTCCATGATTAATGATTTTTAGTGGGTGGTGCGGTCTCACCAACTGACTATCACCTCACCTAACAGTTATTGGTGATGGGTTAGCCAATGAGTGAACAACTCTTGTTCAATGATTCTCTAATCATGGTGCACCCAAACTTGGTCTCTAATTCATGAATCTCACCGTATCCGAAATATTGATCCACTCCTTAGTTAAGTCAGACCCACCATTTGCACAGACTGGATTTCTAATTGGGTCTCTTACCGTATCCAGAATATTGAGCCCAACTCATCCTCCAGCCCATAGCATCCAATGCCTAATAGACATGGTTGCATCTTTCTAGTGCAACTAAGCCACTGTATCCAGTCGAGAACAATCAATCCCAAGAAGGGCCCGCACATCTACAATGGTGGAAGACCTCAGACTTAATCTTTTCTTAGGAAGAATTGATTTAGGTCTCATTAAACTAGACTTGTCATAGTCATAACAATTATGACTAACCTAGTGGCATGGGTTAGCTCAAATTATTGACCCCCTCAAATCAGAATTGGGTCAATAGATATGGCCACGTAAGTGAGACCGGTGGAAGGATATGCCATTAACTCATACAAGAATGCATTCAGGTCGAGTAGCTCCCAATTAAAAATCAGTCGGTCGTATGTGCCAAACTTACCTTAGACACCAAATTGTTGAGCCAGAACCAATTGGGTTAGCCTACAATCCAGACTCTAACCTCTGAGCCTAATTAGGTCTTGCTTGATCGTGACTCGATCTTGACCCAGACTTAATCCTATTAGGCTGGTCAATTTAAGCATTGTTGATCCCATCTAACCAACTCTTGATTCGATTTGATAAACCACTTAGACCTAATTGAGCTACCCAAGCCCGAACCCAGTATTATGAATATGTCTTAGATATAAAATTCTCAATTTTAGATCTAATTAATATTTCATAATCTTAATTCTTAATTAAGTAGGGTTCATAAATAAAATATGCATAATAAATCCTAGGGTTTTGCAGAAAGTAAGTTTTGGATTTCTGATTAAGGACGAACGCGCAGCACCCCTACACGTCATAAGAACACCCCATCGGATGGAAGGAGAGGGCCTTTAAATCCTTCTTCATTCTTATGATTGGACAGCCAAGAGGAACGCCTTAATCAGGAACATGTAATACTACAAAATAATTTTAGATCTATATCATATATCTCATATACAAATTAGATCTAATCATGGCATATTTTGCATACATCTCATGTATCAAATCATGCATATTTTTAGATCTAAATTATCTCATAATAATCTAAAAAATTAGATTTAAATTGATCTCATCAAAATAAACTATAATCTAGATAACTATGTAGAACTATTCTACAACTAGTCTAGACATGCATCAATCATATCTCATATGATGTTTAAAATTAAATAATTTTTATTTACTATTTCTTAGATATTATTATAATAATTATAATATCAAAAAATAGTAAATAAATAGATCTAAAATATAATTTAATCAAATTAAATTATAAACATGCAAAACTATTCTATAGAACTATTCTATTTTAGAACTAGTCATGCATATTTTCTAATCTTAGATCCAAATTATTTAATTTTAATTTTTTCTGATTTTAGATCTGATTATATCTCATGTGACATCTAAAATTACATATTTTTTTATTAAAATAAATTTAAAATTAGATCTAAATACTTTAGAACCTTGGCTCTGATACCAATTGAAGGAAAAATACTGATTTTTTGGACCAGGTTCATTCAGATCTGATTGGATGAAGAAATATATTTTAAAATTTTTTTTTTTGATCTAAATTAGATCTGAGATATTTTAAATCTAATTCTTATTATTTTAATAATAAAATAAAATCTAAATAAATTAAATTTAATTTAATTTATCTTGATGTAGGATAATCCTATTATCCGTTAATGATCCTGTAAGCAGTGGAAGGTTCTGGATATAGCCATGCAAGTGCCTGACCTCTACCAGTGTCCACTCAAGCTGGATCTAGAAATCCTCTTCTTCTCTATCACACCAAAAATCAGATTTGAATCTGATTTGGAGAATCTTCAAAATAGCTTTTGAAGATCAGCAGTTGTCCTTTGCAGCAGCATAGTCTTCTAGCTTTCTATCGTTTTTCTCTCATCCGGATTGCACCAACATAGATCCCAAACTACTTTGGACATGGAGAGGAGAGGGAGAAGATAGTATTGGCATGGAGGAGGAGGAGAGAGGCAGCCTTTGGGGTGTGGGAATTTTTAGATGTTCCTTGAGTTGGGCGCAAGATCTTATTTATAGACTATGCGTGATCCAACTCCTCTTCTTCCCAACCAATCACAACTCTTTGTGAAATTAGATCTAAATCTAATTGGGGAGAATAGAGTCCCTTGGATTCATCCTTAGATGGTGCCTAAGATCAGTCAAAGTTGGTTCTTAGGAGGAGTCTAATCGAAATCCAAAAGGGAGATGGAGTCCCTATCCAATAGGGACTCCTGGGTGCCTCCAGCTTGGGTGCACGCCACCCTTGGCATGCACCCTCCTCCTTGCCAGGTTCTAGCAGGGGACAAGCCCCAACCAGCTCTCCAATAGATCCATGACACATGGACAGAAGTTAAAGTATCAATGGTCAACATTTGACCCGTCAAAGGTCAACTTTTGACCAAAGTCAAAGGACGAGAAATGGCAGGTGATAAAAAATGGTAGGTATTGTCTTACAAAATAAGACAATCCTTTTTTGACCTAGACAGACTCCAGTCAGACTAAGTGAAGGCCTCTGATCGAGCACAAACTTCTTTGGCTCAGTCAGGATAACTATTTATGATAGTAAAAAAAGAATGTTAGGTTCAATCGAGTGCTAGCATGATTTTTTTAAATCTAATTGAATCTCATTTAGATCAATTGAACTGGATTAGTTCAATTGATGATCACCAGATTCAAATTCTTATTTGTATGATCCAGTTAGGTTCAGTTCTGTATGGTAATGGGATATATCATGGTCTCTATCATCGACATCATCGAAACTCTTTTCGATGGATTAGAACTCTTCTGATTCGAACAGCTAGAATGATCGATCATCTAAATCATTCTAATTGCTCCCAAAATTCATCAATGACACCTAGCAGTATATGGTGGCAACCCATCAGAGCCGAATGCGAACCTCTTGGTGCAGCTACCTATGTGATTAAGTTCTTCTATCTTGAGCCCTGATCAGATTAGGATTAAGATGAACTCGTCAAACCCTAGTTTCTGTCATATGATGTAATCATTCAATTCAAGTCCGATGTGAAAATCTAAATAGAAACTCTTTCTATTATTTCACTCTGCCATGGCCATGGGCTTCTGAACTTGATTCTCATGATCATCATAGGGTTGCTCCTCTACCACCGAGGTAGATAGATTTCATCTTGATGCAATCCAGTTTCTACAATGAACATGCTATAGCCAACATACACCTTAGGATTTCGAATGGCTAGGAGATCGAGTTATTGTGTAGTCAAACTATAACATCCTCAAGATGAACTGTCGATGCATGTTAGGTCAAAGAACCAAATACACCACTGCAGCATCGAGTCAGTCATTGACGAGAAGGTAGACTTCCTAATGACCACTCGAGGTGGTCACGCTCAGTGCCCTCATTCTCTAACGAGTATCTGTACTCTCACTCCGGTGTCTCCATACCGTAGACTCAAGACTTATCTACTAAAGAGAAGCGATTGTACACCAACCTTTCAGATCAATCACCATCCTCATGATGATCCTATGGTCGGGAGCATTTTATGAGTTAATAATGATTATTCATGTCTTAAATTTTCAACTCTTGAAAATATGAATTATCATTACCATTAACTCAAAGGATGTATCACAGATACTAAATACACATATGTGATAGAAAATAACCCATTTTATTGATAATAGTCAAAATTATAATTTTGCCCCTAGAAGTGTATTACAAGTGTTAGCCAATTCTGGCTTTTAGGGCACATATATCTAACAAAAGCAACATGGGAGCCCCAAAAATCAGAGGTATCAAGGAATGGGCCACCAGCATCGAAGTGGTTGTACTAAACGGCCAAGCAAAGGGTTCTCTCCAACACACGGTGAATAGAAACCACCTTTACTTCAAAGATCAAGGGGAGCTTGATCTAATAGGTGACTAATGCGGGACGAGATAAATAAACCCTAGATCTAAGATGCTCGCAATCTTAATAATCATATCAGCAAGAAGAATTAGCACAAGCTATTAAAATTAAATGTAGCACAGAAATTACTACTAGTGCAAAAATCATGCAAAGGTTATTATGCCAAGATTAAAAGTAAAACTTGTGAAGAAAACTCGGCACGCACCATCAAAGAGTTATTTTGGTCGGATTGGAGGTTGTTCGGGAACTACCTCAATTTAGGTTAGGGCTATACTCCTAATATTTCCTAGGTAGATCAAATAAAATAGGTTCTCATATAGCCAATAATAATATGGAGAACTATCTCGAAGGAAATCCTCACCTAGTATGATATCTTGCTTGATTTGGAGGAGATCAATCCGATAGGAGTTGAAGGACGCTGTGGGGGTTCTACATCGGAGGAGATCGCCTTGCTTTTAGATCTGGATCGCAAACTCGTAATGAAAATCTAAATGCTTCGAATCTATTCAATCTACAAGGAGAAGGCATTCATGTGTGAATCTGGTTGTGGGAGGTAAGAATAGGTTTTCTTATTGATTGGGGTAGATGTTGATAGTAGATTAGGAGATAGAGGATAGGGGAGAAGAGGTAGAGGAGGAAGGAGGGACAAAAAAGGGGATGGAAGACATGGGCAGAAGAGAGAGAGACATTCAAAGAGATTTGAAAAGACTTTCTTATTCCAAAAATATGCTGTTACAATCATACCATTAGTGAAAATAAATAAAAGAGGAAGGATACCTTCAACAGCCCTCAAATCTTGCTCTCAAAATCACGCCTAGCCTTTCTTGGCATGCATGAAATCACAAAAGAAAAGGAAGGGGTGGCCCTTTCCTGGTGTGCATGAAATCATGGTAGAAAAGAAAGGGGGTGGCACTTTGGGCAAATCCCATGCTAATGTCCTAATTATTTGAAATTTAAATTTCTTACTTGAATTTCAAATAATCCAGGCTTAACCTAGTCAAGTAGAATCACCCATACAGGACTCAAACTCATAGGACTCGAATACATCTAACTCAATTACACAAGTCATAACTCAATTGATGATCAAACCAAACACAAAAGATCAAACCAAGTGCAGACACATAACAATCAAACCAAATACAAATAGGAGCTCTTATGATGAAGGTGATGGCCATGATCTATTGGCTATGATCTGCTATTGCTCTCTTAATGAAGGTGACGGCTATGATCTATTCTAATGAAGGTAGTGTCCTCACCAATTTTTTTGGGTGGAAAAGAACACCCTATCGAGTCTGGATCTGCTCAGCCTTGGCGGTACTCAAGTAGCTCTAGATTGATCCTCTGTAGCTCCTTTTGAGTAATCCATGAATCCTTTGACTCGGGTCTCCCTTGCCATCGAACTAGGTAGCGGTGATAGTCTCATCTCCTGGTGGACATGGTCTGCTCATCTAGAATGCACTCAATCGAGTCATGCTTTTTATTCACTTTGGCTTGTAGACACTCGAGTGGGGGTTTACTCTCAAAGAAAGGTACAAGCTCAAAAGGATCATTGGATATCATTATTGATTCTTTGTATGCTACTAGATCAGAAACATTAAAAGTAGAGCCAAAATCATAATTAGCGGTAGGTCAATAATGTATGCATTTGATCTAACTTTTTTTAAAACTTTGAAGGGGTCTGCTCCATGGGCATGTAACTCCTAATAGTCCCTGAGGAAAACCATTCTACTCTAATCCTAATCATAACGTAATCACCCTCAGCAAATTTCTTAACTCGTCTGTATGAATCTGCTAGCTGTTTATAATTTTGATTACTTATGTTAATTTTCTCGTTGATCTATTTATGCAGACTCCTAATATGCTCAGTAAAGAAAGATGCAGACTTAGACACTCTAGTATGAATTGGCAATGGGATCAAGTTTCTAGGCTTTTAGGGACGGTAGCCATGCACAACCTCGAATGGATTCATACCTATAGATCTATTTATCGAACTATTGTATGAAACTTGGCTCGGGCTAATAGTAAATCCCAATTCTCAACATGCTCCTAACTAAACACCTCAATATATTTCCTAAACTCTTGTTTACAACCTCAATCTGACTATTAGTTTGGAGGTCATATGCAGTAGAAAAATTTAATTTGGTTCCCATGTGCCACAAAGTTTTTTAGAAATAACATACAAATTTCACATCTCTATCTAATACAATTGTTTTAGGCAAATCATGTAACCTTACAATCTCATCTTGGTACAACCAGGAAACTCTAGAGGCATTTGATTTTTTGGGGCATAGTACGAAATGGGCCATCTTAGAAAATCAGTCCACTACCACACATATTGAATAATTTTTTCTATTTGTACATGGCAAACCCAAGATAAAATCCATGCTCACATCTTGCCAAAGACATTCAGGAATAGGTAGTAGGGTGTAAAAGCTGGTGTTTTGCTTAAGTTGCGTCCCTACAATGCAAGTCCCGCATTGGACAATAATACAGGCAACATCTTGAATAATTTGGGGCACAGTAAGAAATGGGCCATCTTAGAAAATCAGTCCACTACCACACATATTGAATAATTTGTTCTATTTGTATATGGCAAACCCAAGATAAAATCCATGCTCACATCTTGCCAAAGACATTCAAGAATAGGTAGTAGGGTGTAAAAGCCGGTGTTTTGCTTAAGTTGCTTCCCTACAATGCAAGTCCCGCATTGGACAATAATACAGGCAACATCATGCTTCAGACTTGGATAAAAAAAATTAGTTCTTTATGGCCTCAATGGTCTTATTTCTATTGAAATGCCTAGATAAATCTCCCGCATGTATTTTCCATACTAAGAAATCTCTAATGAAAGTATGTGGGATAGATAACTTATTATTTTTAAAAAGATATCCATTTTGAAAAGTGTACTTACTATACTCCTTAGACGGACCTTTTCCAAGCAAGGCAACAACAGCACTAAAATCAGGACAATCCTCATATTCCTCTTTAAGCTTCTCGAAGCCTACTACTTCAATACTTACTGTCGATAAGAGGGCTACTCTATGAGAGAGTGCGTCAATAGCTTGGTTCTCTATTTTAGCCTTGTGTTTTATCACAAAGGTATAGGCTTGTAAAAATTCAATCCACTTTCTATGCCTGGGGTTTAATATCTTTTGAGAATTGAGGAATCTAAGGGCTTTGTAATCCGAGTACAAGATAAATTCTTGTGATAGTAGATAGTATCTCTAATGTCTAAGGGCTTGTATCACAGCATAGAATTTCTTATTGTAGGTAGAATACCTGTGCTTGGATTCATTTAGCTTTTCATTAAAGTAAGCCATAGGATGTCCTTCCTGACTTAAAACTCCATCAATGTTTACTCCAGATGCATCACAAGCCACCTTAAAGACTTTTGAAAAATTAGGCAAATGCAAGATAGGAGCTTGGGCCATTTGATCCTTGATTTCCTAAAAAGCTCGCTCAGCGGCTTTAGTCCATTCCAAGGCTTCTATTTTTATAAAATCAGTAATGGAAGCCACAATTGTGCTAAAATTCCTAATGAACTGATGGCAAAATGTGGCTAATCCATGAAAGCTTTACACATCATGGATGCTCTGGGGTTTGGGCCACTCACTGATAGCGTGCAATTTTTTTGGATCAACGGACACACCTTCAGGAGTAACTACGTAACCCAAGAAAATAATCCATTTGATAAAAAATTCATATTTCTTGAGGTTAGCATAGAGGCTCCCAGTTTTAAGGGTCTAAAACACCTGATATAGATGGTCTATGTGGTCTTCCTTGGATCTACTATATATAAGGATATCATCGAGGTACACGACCATAAATATATCAATAAATAGGTGCAGTACCTGATTCATTATCATTATAAAAGTGCTTGGAGCGTTGAACAGACCAAATGGCATGACCAACCATTTATAATGACCATCTTTCATCTTAAAAGTGATCTTCACTCATCTTTGGGCCTAATTCTAACTTGGTATATCCACTCTTTAAGTCAACTTTGGAGAAAATAGTGGATCTAGCTATCATGTCTAGCATGTCGTCAAGCTGGAGAGTGAAAAACTAATATCTTATCATAATTTTGTTAATTTCTCGACTGTCCATGCACATCCTCCAAGTTCCATCCTTCTTGGGAGTTAGAAGTGCGGGTACCACACAAGAACTCAGACTTTCTCTAACAAATCTTTCCTAAGAAGTTCTTTTACTTATCGTTTCAGCTCTGCATGCTTGATGAGATTAAGATGATAGTGGGGCAGATTGGTTAAGAAAGCTCCTAGAACAAGGTCTATTGCATGTTGGATATCCCTCATAGGCAGCAAGTGATCTGGGAGATCCTTAGGAAAAACATCTTTGAAGCTTTCAAGGAGGTTTGCTATCTCTTGAGGGTGATGACTTGTATCCTTCATGCTAACATCCTTAACAGCTAGAATCCAAATAGAAGAGTTCTCTCAAATCTTTTTCAAACTCTTTCGCACTGATTAAATGTAAGCTCTTATTCTGCTTTTCTCCTTTGGACTCTAAAGGGTCGTTTTTCTTTACATTCCTAAGGGGTGAAGGGTGTATCATAATTTTCTTGCCTCTATTCATAAATGTACATGAGTTGGATCGACCATGAAGCATTGCATCTTGATCGAATAACTAAGGCCTTCCTAGGATTATGCTTCCTACATTCATGGGCATAACATCACACCACATATTTTTTTGGTAAGATTGAAATTTAATGGGGACCAAACAATGGTGCCTTATTGGGATGGACGATACATTTATCCAGGCTATCTTATATGGGTTCGGATGATCTACAAGTGTCAGACCAAGTTTTGATATGGTATTAGTCGAAATAGCATTGATGTAGCTATCACTATCAATAATGACTTTGCATACTTTATTTTCGTGACGTATGAAGGTGTGTAAAATAGTAGTCCTATGCCAATCTTCACTTTCTTTTGGTTAGACTAAAATATATCTTACTATACCTATTCTCTCTTCAGGGTCAACTTCTTTCAAAGTACCGGATTCCTTATAAGTTTCAGCTAACTTAGTGTCTATTATGTGTACTTCTTCATCTCCTAGAGGATTTTTTAGGTTCTCTTCTTCGGGCTCTCCAATGGTAGAGCTCGAGATAGACACTAACTAGCAATGTGACCTAACCCATTGCACTTGAAGCATCGAGTTCCTGAATTGCTTCCTCTTGGGTTCTCTATAAAGGCTCCCTTATCTTTATCATCCTTTCTCGATGGGGGACCAACAGGTAGGGAATGATTGGTTGGAATCTATTTATAGCTAGGTCTAGGGGTCTGATTAAGGTCGGGTCTAGAACCAAGAATACTAGGTTTATGCAACTCAAGTTATCGGATGATCGTCAACCTTTAGAATCTCTCATAATCTTGGGCTAATCGATAAGTGTTGGGGATAAAATAACTTTTGCCAAAGTCCAATAAGAAGCTTGACATTGATATGACTTCATCCGGAGTCGCAACAGTCATGGCCAAACTTCAACTTAACTAATTTTCTAACCCAATTCAACTCAAGGAGGCTGACCTTCAAACCATGTATGCTGGATGAACTTCTTAGTGATAACCATCCGCTCTTTCTTGATAATTGCAGAATGCCCCCAAGGCATGATGAACTTCTCTGATCGAACTTGAATAGTGAAGAACGTGATAACTGATTCTGGTCCTGGTGTCAGCAGAGCCCCATCGAATAATGAATCCCAACACCCTCCGATTTTATCTATGGCAGATCTTGAGTGCAGCCAAATTCCTTCATGGCATACAACATATCTCATTAAACTCCTAGAAAGGACTTCATCCAGCCAAATTTCTCTTCAGTCAGACTCTATCTTGGTCGAATTTGTTTGTTCTACTTTATGGATAGTGGCAGAACTCGAGTGTGGTCAAATTCCATCATCCCTTTCTACTAATAGTAGATCTAGCCAGCCTATATGGTGCATATCGATTGAATGAGTTTGAACAGTGAAAGGATTTTATCATTAGCATAAATCTAATTTTCAATCTAGAATAGCAACAACTCCACAAAATCACAACACTTCTTCAATCTAAATAGAAGGAACTAGATCTAGGGTTTCATGAATAAATTTTGAAACTTTTTTGAGATCAAACAGTAAAAAAACTTAAATAAATTAAATATTTATTTAAATAAATATAAAAATATCTTAGATTTAAGATTTATTACATGATCAAGGCAAGATATTAAATTAAAAATTAAAAATACAAAGAAAAGATTAACATGTTGATCTCATCAACATGCTATAATACTACATCTAGTGCTGCTACAAAATAAATAGATCAGATCTATTACCTATGCAAGTTAGATGTTCTAACTTGCTAATCTAGGCTTGAGGATGATGTCACAAATCACACATATGTCTGGCCTCTAGGAGTCATCCACACGAGTCTATGAGCACGATCAAAAATCCTGATGTAGAAAATCCGCACAGTATGCTAGTACCGTGCTGATCTTTCTTTGATGGTTGATCAGATAGATGCCTTCTTCTTCTTAATTTGGATTCTTCTAAAAGGGAGAAGGTGGAGAGGAGGTTTCAAATATGTGACACTCTTAGAAAATCCAAAGAAGGAGGAAGGAAAGAGATAAACACAACAACCCTAGAAGAAGACCCTCTTCTTCTTCTCTTTGCTCTTACATAGACACCTAGTTTTATGTCCATTGAATCATCATGTCCAGAGGTTTTCTCTTTCTAATTTTAATACACCTTAAAGCTCTCTCAAAGATCTATATTTCATGAAAAAATCAGACAAAAATTCTCTTTAAATAAAAAGATATGTAGAGTTTAAGTTTGGTCAAAATCTTAGACTAGGAAGGACATAATATGGTAAGTTGTTGGGGCACCCAACTCTTGGGTGTTAGATATGTGTGCCCTTGAAGTCAGATTGGCTAACACTTGTAATACACTTATGAGGGCAAAATTATAATTTTAATTATAAATAATAAAATGGTTTATTTTCTATTACAATATGTATGTGAAATTGTCTGTGATACATCCCTTGAGTTAATGGCAATGATAGTTCATATTTTTAAGAGTTAAAAATTTAAGATATGAATTTTTATTATTAACTCATAAAATACTTTCAATCATAAGATCATCATGAGGATGGTGATTGATCCAGAAGGTTGGTGTACGATCGCTTCTTTAGGATAGATGAGTCTTCAGTCTACGGTATAGAGACACCGAAGTAAGAGTATAGGTACTGATTAGAGAATGAGGGCACCGAGCGTGACCACCTTGAGCAGTCATGAGAAAGTCTACCTTCTCGTCGATGACTGGCTCAAAGCCACAGGGTGTGTCTGATTCTTTGATCTGAGGTGCATCGATAGTTCACCTTGAGGGTGTTATAGTTTGATTACATCATAACTCAATCTTCTAGCCATTTAGAATTCTGAGGTGTATGTTGGCTATAGCATGTTCATTATAGGAATTGGATTACACAAATTGGAGATCTATCTACCTCGATAGAAGAGGAGCTTCCCTATGATGATCATGAGAATCAAGTCCATAAAGCCTATGGCCATGGTAGAGTGAAATAATAGAAAGTTTCTATTAGGATTTTCATATTAAATTTGAATCGAATGATTAATTCATATGACGGATATTAGGGTTTGACGAGATCACCTTAACCCTAATCCAATCGGGGCTTAAGATAAAGGAACTTAATCGCACAGAAAACTGCACTGAGAGGTTCACTTTTAGTTCTGATGGATTGCCACCATATGCTGCTAGGTGTCACTGATAGATTTATGAAGCAATTAGAATGATTTGGATGATCGATTATACTAATTGTCTAAATCAAAAAAGTTCTGATCCATCGAAAGGTGTTTTGATGATGTCGATGATAGAGATCATAACATATCCCATTACCATATGGAACTAAACCTAACTGGGTCACACAAACAAGGGTTTGGATTTAGATATCATCAATTGGATTAACCCAGTTTAATTGATTTGAATAAGATTTAATTAGGTTCAAGAAAATCATGCTAGCACACGATTGAGCCTAATGTTCTCCTTCAACAATCATTAAAACTTGTCTCGACTAAGACAAATGTGTTTGGACTCACTCAAAAATCTTTACTTTGTCTGACTGGAGCTTGTCCAGATCAAAAAAGGGTTGTCTTAATTTATGAAATAAATTTGAGATAATGCCTACCATTTTTCATCACCTACTAAATCTTGTCTTTGGACTTTGGTCAAATGTTGACCTTTGACACTTAGACATCTGCCCATGTGTCATGCACCCATAGCAGAGAACCTTGGGCCTTGTCCCCTTGCTAAAAAGTGGACAAGCAAGGGGTGCATGCCTAGGGAGGAGTGTGCCCCATGAGGATAAGATTTGGAGTCCCATACAGATGGGACTCCAGTTGGTTCAGGGAATCAAACTAGATGGCGCTAAGAAGACTTGTTTGACCTAGTCTTGGTGCCATTTAAGGAGAGTATTGAGGGATTCTAATCTGATTAGATCAGATGATTTCATCTCATCAATCAGATTTAGATCTGATTGCATAAAGGGCCATAATTGATCGGGATGATGTGGCACTACATGGCACAGCAGGGTCTATATAAACCCTATCTGCGCTTAGAATAAAGAGTTTCTATCCTTAGCCCATGCCATAAAGCTTTTCTCCCTCCTTCTTCATGCCATCCTCTGATCCTCTCTCTCCTCTCCATGCCTAAGAGGTTTTGGGCATAAGTTAGATGCGATCCAAGCAAATGAAAGGTGAGAGAAAAGGAAGAAGGCAGCATTGCTGCAAGAGACAACGATTGGTCTTCAAAAGAGTTTTTAAAGATCTTCAAGATCAGATGTAGATCTAATTTTTGAAAGATTGATTGAGAAGGAGAAGATCTCTAGATCCTATCCGAGTGGATATTAGTAGAGGCAGGCGCTTGCGTGGCTACGTCCAGAAGCTCAGGCAAACATCGAGATCATCATAGGATAATTAGATTATCCAAAATAAAGGTATAATTTAATTTAATTTAATTTAATTTAATTTTATCAAATTAATAAGATTAGATCTGAAGAGTCTTAGATCTGATTAGAATCTTAGAGAAAAAATTTTAAAATATCCCTCTTGATCCAATCAGATTCGAACGAACCTGACCTGGGAAAAAAGATTTTTCCTTCATTGGGTGCCCCCACCTTATTTCCTACCGTGGACCAGCAATAGGGGTGCACAAAAAACTCCTTCTTTTATCATGGTATTCAGAGAAAATAAAGAAGGGGTGGGTGGCATAATATGGACAGAGTTTAAGTTTGTTAGGATTCTATCTCATAGAATCCAAAAACAAACTACTTCCTTTGACTTGGTCCTCCACCCAATTACCATATAAGAAAGAGAGGGAGAGAGGAGGTGTGCGTGAAGATCAGGGAGAGAGGTTTTGTCACACAAAATAAAGATAGAAAGAGGGTGTGGGGCATGGAGGGCAAAGGTGGCGCAAGGTGGAATCCTAGTCTCACTAGGATTCCATCTATAACTTGGTCAAATATGGTTTCTCAAACTAAATTAAATTAAAATCAACTCAATCAAATTAAATTAGATTCTAATCTAATTAAAAATTAAATTAAATTAAATTAAATTAAATTAAATTAAATTAAATTTTAATTTAATATTTTAATCAAATTAAAAAAATTAGGTTAACCCAAGTCCTAGTTGAACTAGGACTAGTTTTTTTCTTGCACTTGGCTTATCTAATAAGCCAATTGAACTTGATCCAATCAAGTCAAAATTAAATTTAATTAAATTATATTTAATTAAACTTAATCTCAGTCCTTTGGCTTAATTAAAATAATCTAATTAGCAATCAAATTGCTAATCGATCCTCCTATAATGCTTGCACTAGGTTAAACATCAATCGTATTGATTGTTTAACCCTAGAACGATTCTTAATCGTTGACCAACCATCCAATCAGATCATGAGCTCTAATGTGTATGACCTCATAGATCCAAATCTAAGTCGATAGCATAGAAATAAATTTTTGTATTAATCGAAGTAACCATCTAGCAATGGTACCCAACGGTTGGATAGGTCGAACGTGTAGAACAACATCCTTAGAACCCATGTGGATATAGTTTCCATATAATTCATCCCCTTGACCAAAATGCTCGTAGGATGCCTCAGAGTTTAAGTATCAACTCTGATCAGGTTGTCCACATTATATGTCAAAATATTAAATTCATCTGATAGATTATCCTAGCCAAGGTTTTGCTATATTGAAATACAGTAATACATTTTTCTCTAACTCTTGGAGTGGTCAATTTCATCTTGATCATACTCTGACTTTGCAAGTACTTAACTATGCCTAGAAGCCTTCTATTACTAAATTAGAAATTTAGTTAGTCCAATATCAAAGCACAGTGAGTTGCTTATAAGTCACTAAGGTGATCTCAGGTCTAAGGGATACTTATACCTATATTCCATCAGAGACATTCTCGATAGTAGAATATTCTGGAGTTGCCAGTCAATCCTTCTTAGAGAGAAAAATTTTATGGCCTAATGGGAGATAGCCCTTTTTAAAATTTTTCATGCTGAACCTCTTCAGCACAGTATCTACGTACATAGATTGGAATAACCCAAGCATCCTTTTAGTTCTATCCCTATAGATCTTCATCCCTAGGATGTAGGATGCTTCACCCAAGTCCTTCATGGAGAATTATGATGACAATCAAATTTTTATTTCGTAAAGTATGGGTATGTCATTTTTGATTAAGAGAATGTCATCCACATACAAAACAAGAAATACTACTGGACCATTTATCCATTTATAAATATAGGGTTCTTCTTCGTTCTTAACAAATCCATACATTTTGATCACTTTATCAAAACACATGTTCTAACTCCGAGATGCTTGCTTCAGTCCATAAATGGATCTCTGAAGTCTGCATACTTTGGACTTATCTATAGATGTGAACCCCTTAAGTTGTATCATATACACCTCTTCAGTCAACTCTCCATTCAGAAAAGTTGTCTTCACATCCATCTGTTAGATCTTATAGTTCAGATGGGTAGCAATTGCAAGCATAATTTGAATGAATTTGAGCATTGCCATAGAAGAAAATATCTTATGATAGTCAATACCATAATGTTGACGATACCTCTTGGCTACTAGACAGGCTTTATGGATCTCCATCTTTCCATTTGCACCCCTTTTTCTTTTGAAGACCCATTTACACCTAATGAGTTTAACCCCTTCGGATGGGTTAACCAATGTCCATACATCATTGACCTTCATAGACTTCATTTCGGATTTCATGGCCTCAAGCCATTTCTTGAAATTAGATCTCTGCATAGTATTCATATAGGTGATCGGATCCTCATTATTTTCATCGAGTTCGATGGGATCACCGTCTTGGATCAAGAAACCATAGTATCTATTCGGATGATGTGGTACTCTACCGGATCGCCTTAATGGTGTAGGTACATTGGGCTTTGGATCTGTTCTAATCAAATTTGACTCAGGTTTAGCTACAGGTGTCGATTTTTCTACCTATTGAACTTCATCAAGTTCAACCTTAGAGGTAACAGTTCCTTCACCAAGAAACTTTTTTTCCAAAAAGATTGCCTTAAGACTGACGAATATCTTTTGTTCATCAGCATGATAAAAATAGTATCCTTTGGTCTCTTTTGGGTATCTTATAAATATGCACTTGTCAAACCTAGATCTAAGTTTATTTGTAATTAACCATTTGACATAAGCCGGGTATCCCCAAACACTAAGGTGTGAAAGTACTGGCTTATATCATATAGAGTCTTAACTATAGACTTGGAATCCTATTTAATAGATAACAAGCCAATTCGAGTGCATATCCCTAGAAGGATATTGGTAAGTTGGCAAAATCCATCATGGATCAGATCATATCAACAGAGTCCGATTTCTTCTTTCAGACACATCATTATGCTGTGGTGTTCCTGAAGGAGTCAATTAGGAGAGAATCTCATTCTCTCCTAGATATGTGAGAAACTCACTGAAAAGATATTTTCCTTCTCGGTCAGACCAAAGAGTTTTAATACTCTTTCCAATTTATTTTTCTACTTCACTTCAAAATTGTTTGAACATTTCAAAAGAATCCGACTTATGTTTCATCAGATAGACATATCCATATTTGGATAGATCATCTATAAAAGTGATGAAGTAGATATATCCATCTCTGGCACTTATGCTCATTGGTCTACATACATCAGTATATACTAAACCTAAGAGCTCAGTGGCTCTTTCACCTTTTTCAGTAAAAGGTGACTTGATCATTTTACCAAGAAGATAGGACTTATAGGTTGGAAGTGATTCACATTCACTGACTTCAAGGATTTTCTCTTGAGTTAACTTATTTATCTTGTTCTTATTTATGTGACCTAGCGTACAGTGCCATAAGTAGATATTTGACATATTATCTAATCTAGGATGCTTGACGGTTGAATAGACTATGTTAACAGGTTGTGACAGCATATACACACCATTGTTCAAATATCCATAAAAAATAGTAACACTATTCATGATGATATTACAAACTTATTTTTTTATTGAAATTTCATAATCATTTTTGGCCAGAAGGCCTACAGAAATAATATTTAAAAAGAAATTAGGACAGCAATGATAATCACTAAGAACAACGATATGGGACTTAAATACAAGTTTCAGAATTTCTAAAGCTAGAACTGAAACTGGTTTTCCATCTCCAACATTCAGGAATCTTTCACCTTGCTTAAATCTCCTACTGACCTGCAACCCCTGTAATGAATTGCAAATATGGTATGGGCTATCAGTATCTAATACCCAGTCAGTAATATCACAAATAGAGAAATTATAAGAAGTTATCATATTATCTTGTCCAATAATAGCTTACTTCTTTCTCTATCTGTTTGGATCCAGAGAGGCAATGTACTGAGGATAGTTTTTTTTCTAATGTCCCTGCTTAATGTAAAAGAAGCATTCAGCTTGACTCTTATTGGGCTTGATCTTTTTGGTCTGGCCTTGTACAGATGTCCCAGCCTGAACTTGTACCTTCTTACCTTTCTTCTTCTTATTCTTCTTTCCTTTTCTAAAGGGTCAAGAACCAAAAGATGAACCTTCTACTAAGTTCACTGACTCCTTGTGGAGTTAGTGATCCTTCTCAAAGTTTTGAAGTAACCCATGGTAGTCTACTTCAGGCTTTGTCATTCTGAAATGAGTAAGAAATGGGAGAAAGAACTTGGGCAACGAGTTCAATATTGCATCCTTCCCAAGCTATTTATGCAAGGAAAAATCGAGCTTGCTCAATTGCTCTATAAGCTCGATCATGTATAATACATGATCAGTGATAGAGGCACCATCCTATATTCTAGCATTGAAGATGGCATAACTAGTCTTGTGCCTCTCCACATTATCAGGTGTGCGAAAAAAATCCTTCAACACTTGAAGCATGTCCTTTAGCTTAGTTGTCTCAAATCTACGACTGAACTCGTCGCTTATGGCAGCCAGTATGATGCAGTGCACCATGGTCAGATCACTGAGCCACTTTTAGTAAGTGTCTCTGACTGTTCTACGTACATTGATTGTTAGCTCATCAGATGTAGGATCCGTTGGCACATATAGGATCCATTAATGCTCGAGGACTATCTTCAACTTTCGATACCAACTATCGAAATTGGATTCCACCAACTTATCATTGTCCAACAATGATCGAAGCGATAGAAAAGTGGCCATATCTGCATAAAGAAAAATCATAACCTAATTAGTAATTGATTCATTAAACCTAAAGATTTGGACTTTAATCAAAAGGTTCTCCCATTATTTTATTCAAATTGGTAGTCTCTACCTCCAATTCGAGGAATTATCCTAATTTCTTAGTGGATACTATAATCCACATAGATTGCACATGAGCCTAACTTTGGTTGGCCAACCCATATGCATCTAAGGATAGGTTCATAATCAATTATTTTTTTAAATAATTTTTAGTAATTAAATTTTGTCCTAATCCATAATCAGTAGGTTTGGCCTCCACTGAAAAGGTCTGGTTAGGTCCAACCATTAACATGACCATACTTGACCTATCTAACCAATGAATGATGAGGCCCAACTTTGGTTGGCTAATCTAACCATAATTTAAAAAGATGTAGCCCAGAAATCATATAATGAATGATAATTCCATCAGTCGATAAGCATTAGGCCTTTGGGCCTTCAATGATTATCCAACTAATGGATCCATTATCATCTACTTAATGGAAGGCTATGATCTAGTTATCATCATAACTAATTTATTTTAAGAACCTAATAATTTTAAAAAATTTAATTTTTAAAGAAGAGAGAAGATCAGATAAATCAGCTTATCATGATTCTCCCACTGACTTCACCAAGTCAGTTTAAGGGAGACCATTAATAGGATGGTCAAGGAGCACCTAAATCAGTCATACTAATTTACCCAGCTGACATGGGTCAGCTCGAATAGTCAAGTGATCTGATCAAAATATAATTTTACTAAGAGGCCAGGTAAGTTCTATCAGTGGGAGGGTCTGCTAAAGCTTGCTTTAGATACAATCAGAAATGGCCAGGTAAGTAGGCTGCCAATTAAAGACCATCGATTTGGTTTACCTTAGATGCCAACTGATTTAATTAGTTTTAATTAGATCAACCTAACAGTTCATGTTAGACCTCATAGCCAAGAATCAAGTCCATCTTGGGTCTCGTTAAAGATATAGACTTGATCAACTACAACTATTGTAATTGATTTAGAGAATTCTTGATCTAATCTAAGACAATAATTGATTAGATTTAGTTAATTTTCTAATTAAGTTCATTCTTTAATCTAACCCTAAGTCTAACCCAATTAATGGACCTAATCTTCACTAACCCATTTAACCCAATGTGTTATGATTCGTATCTTAGGATCTTCAATTTATAATCCTAGATCCTAATCAAACAACTTCTTAATTCTTAATTAAGTTTTGGACTGAGGGTTAGGGTTTGACTTTTTGAAAATAATTTTTATATTTATAAAATATTTTTATAATATGGTTCTATCAACTAAGTTGCATGTTTGATTCATAATGAAAATGCAAGTAACATAAACATGAATCTACTTTAGATCTAATTTAAACAGATTTATGTAATTAAAATAATTTCAACACCAATCAATCATAAATCTTCTTAGATCAAATCTAATATATTTATGATGATTAAAATTAGATTAAAATATTTTTAATCAGATCATAAAATCTCTTAGATCTAATCTAAAATTTTATGATTAATAATTTAGATCAACACGTACTAGGATAATCTTTTGAATATAAGGGATAAACCTTATAGTAGGACAACCTTATAGCAGTCCATGCAATCTAAAAACTTTATTTTTAAATATAAAATTATTTAAATCTATTAAATTATAAATAAAATTAGGTTAAATCTAATAAATTTATGATTAGAAATAGATCATCACGAACTAGGACAATCTTTTTACTGTAAGGGATAAACCTTACAGCAGGATAACCTTATGGTAGTTCGTGAGATCAGAATTTTTAACTTTAGATTTAATAATTAGATTATAAATTAGATCTAATTTAATAAATAATCTAAACATGCTCAAGAAAATTATGTAATAAGAACCTTGGCTCTGATACCAATTGAAGGAATCGGATCTAGAATTTCATGGATAGATCTTGAAATTTTTTCAAAATTAGGCAGCGAAAAACTTAAATAAATTAAATATTTATTTAAATAAATATGAAAATATACTAGATCTAAGATTTATTATATGATTAAGGTATGATATTAAATTAAAAATTAAAAATACAAAGAAAAGATTAACATGTTGATCTCATCAACATGCTACAATACTACATCTAATGCAGCTATAAAATAAATAGATCAGATCTATTACCTATGCAAGTTAGATGTTCTAACTTACTGATCTAGGCTTGAGGATGATGTCATAAGCTACACATGCATCCGGTCTCTAGAAATCATCCACACGAGCCCACGAGCATGATCAGAAATCCTAATGCAGGAAATCAGCAGAGTATGTTAGTACTGTGCTGATCTTTCTTTGATGGTCGATCGGATGCCTCCTTCTGGATTTAGATTCTTCCAAAGTGGAGAAGATGGAGAGGAGGTTTTAGATGTGAGACACTCTTAAAAAATCCAAAGAAGGAAGAAGGGAAGAGGTGAACACAGCAACCCTAGAAGAAGACCCTCTTCTTCTCTTTGCTCTCACTAGACACCTAGTTTTGTGTCCATTGAATCCCCATGCCCAGAGGTTTTCTCTCCTTGATTTTTGCACATATTAAATCTCTCTTAAAGATCTATATTTTATAAAAAAATTAGATAATTTTTTTTTAAATAAAAAGATATATAGCGTCCAAGTTTGGTCAAAATCTTAGACTAGGAAGGACATAATATGGCAAGTTGTTAGGGCGCCTAACTCTTGGGTGCCCCCACCTTATTTCTTGCCGTGGACCAGCAATAGGGGTGCACAAAAAACTCCTTCTTTTACCATGAAATTCAGAGAAAATAAAGAAGGTGTGGGTAGCGTAATATGGAAATAGTTTAGGTTTGTTAGGATTCTATCTCATAGAATCCAAAAACAAACAAACTACTACCTTTGACTTGGTCCTCCACCCAATTACCATATGCGAAATGGAGGAAGAGAGGAGGCATGCATGAAGATCAGGGAGAGAGGTTTTTTCACACAAAATAAAGAGGGAAAGAGGGCATGGGGCATGGAGGGCTAAGGTGGTGCAAGGTGGAATCCTAATCTCACTAGGATTCCATCTATGACTTGGTCAAACATGGTTTCTCAAACCAAATTAAATCAAAACCAAGTCAACCAAATTAAATTAGATTTTAACTAAATTAAGAATTAAATTAAATTAAATTTTAATTTAATTTTTTAATCAAATTAAAAAATTGGGTTAATCCAAGTCCTAGTTGAACTAGGATTAGTTTTTTTCTTGCACTTGGCTTATCCAATAAGCCAATTGGACTTGATCCAATCAAGTCCAAACTAAATTTAATTAAATAATATTTAATTAAACTTAATCTCATTTCTTTGGTTTAATTAAATTAATTCAATTAGCAATCGAATTGCTAATCGATCCTCCTGCAATGCTTGCACTAGGTTAAATATCAATCGTATTGATTGTTTAATCCTAGAACGATTTTCAATCATTGATCAACCATCCAATCAGATCATGAACTCTAATGTATATGATCTCATAGGTCCAAACCTAAGCTAATAGTATAGAAATAGATTTTTATACTAATCGAAGTAACCATCTAGCAATGGTATCCGACGGTCGGATAGATCGAATGTGTAGAACAACATCCTTAGAACCCATGTGGATATAGTTTTCATATAATTCATCTCCTTAACCAAAATGCTTGTAGAACATCTCAAAGTTTAACCATCAACTTTGATCAGGTTGTCCATATTATATTTTAAAATATCAAATCCATCTGATGGATTATCCTAGCCAAGATTTTGCTATATTGAAATACAGTGATATATTCTTTTCCAACTCTTGGAGTGGTCAATTCCATCTTGATCACACTCTAACTTCGTAAGTACTTGGCTATGTCTAGAAGTCTTTTATTATTGAATTAAAAATTTAGTTAGTCCAGTACCAAAGCATAGTGAGTTGCTTGCAAGTCACTAAGACGATCTCATGTCTAAGGGATACTTATACCTATATCCCATTAGAGACATTCTCGATAGTAGAATGCTCTGAAGTTGGTCACGTTCAATGATGATGTATCCATATATCTCACCTGTTTGCCATATCAGTGTCTCCACACTCCTTGGTTAAGAGGACAACAAACCTATATGGCATATAGCGATCTATGCTCGATAAATACTATCGTCCTAATTAACAGCCTATCATTTGATCATGAATAGATTTAAGGACTAATCAATAAATTCTTTTTTTATCGAAGCTAAATAGTCTTAAGGACTTCATCACAATAATGGAGTTTGTTAGAAGATGAATTCTTTGTGATGAAAAAAATATCAAAAATATATTTTATTTATTAATGAATTAGTTATAGATACGATGTAGCTCAACCATCAATAGGCTGATGATTGGCTTTGGAACATATTTTCCAACAAAATCATAGCACTCCACAAAATCATAGTACTCCTTCGATCCAAACTTCAGGCCGATCTTGAGTGCAGTAGAGCTTCTGAAAGCAAAATGAATGGCACCAGTAAGAAGTTCACCTATTTCAACTCCCAATCGATCTTAAAGATAGCCGAACTTCTTTATAAAATCTGATAACGGTTTGAAAAGTTCAACGATTCTCTCTCTGGCCTCTAGCTTGAATGTTTCCATCAATCCCTGATCGACTTTGAAGATGGCCGAACTCCTCGAAGTTGGTCAAACTCTTTGAAGCTATTGAAGATAGCACCAATAGATTCCAATCAGCTATAGATTCCCCACCCCTCGTTCACAAGCCGATCTCCAAGTTCCATCCATCTAGCTCTAAGTTCTTCATCCCAGCATGTGCGGTCTACTAATAGGTGCAAAAGCTGCATCCAAACTCCAATGAATAGAACTCAATTATCTACAAGTTATGATAAATGACAGCCTACTCTCCATAATAAACTCCACGTGGTCCGAATGGCTCACTAATATTATGTTATGTTTATTACTTTTATTCTGTTACAGACTCCACCTATATAAGGGATCTTCTAGATATGTTTTCTCTCTAAGCTCTCATCTTTACTTACATTTCTTCTAAGTATTCCATTCCTGTTGGCTAGAAAGCTAACTTGATTGCCAGAGCATCTTGCCAGAGCTATCTACCTCTGGTTTAGACTTCTTATTGCAAGTCTCATTGACGGCCTCATCTTTACCAGCTCCAGCAAACTTCGACGTTAGCACTATTTTCTGTACCAACAAGATTGGCTTTAGAGAAAGGGAAGCTGAGCCTTTATTTTTAAAAGAGTACCCAGTCGAGTTCATCTTCTTCCTTTCTTCAGTTATGCAGTTCTTTCCTCTCTGATCTTTCTTGTGTTCTGATAAGATGCCACCCAAGAAAGCTTCAACCTGACAATCCACCACCTTTATTACTAGATCTTAGCTGGATCAACCTGCTCTAATCTCATTGCCAGCACCACAACCTCCACCAGCAGTCATGGTAGATCTAGAGCAATTCAACCTGCTGATGTCCAGATTAAGGGGCTTATTGAAGCAGTACAGGCCATGTAGTAGCCCCTAGCAGCAGTTCAGCTAGAAAGATCCTCACCAGAATGCTGAGATTCGGCATGTAGAAGACCAACCTGGGCAAGTCGAACGGTGACTCTTAGAAAGGGAAAGTAGAGAGAGGAAAGCTTCTGTTCAGATCATAATTCCACCCCAAGGGAATCACTACACCCCTCCAGCCAGCCATGCTTTGAAATCTATGATAGAGATGATATTCTCAATTAGAAGCTTTAAAAAATGAACTGATGGATCGATGAACTCCATCATGTTGCTCCTGCTCACCATGATGACATCTGCACTGACCTCTCTTTCTCTACACGCATCATGTAGGAGCCCATCTCGTTGAATTTCAAACTTTTCCAATTTGAGAGTTACGATGGGACCTTAGACCCAGTCGACCATTTTGAAACTTTTAGAACTATGATGTTGCTCCATGGCACGTCTGACGTCATTTTGTGTCGAGCTTTTTTCTCTACTTTGAAGAAAGCAGTAAGAAATTGGTACTCGAGCCTCAAACTAGGTACCATCCTTTTTTTCGACCAGCTGAGCCATTAATTTATGGCTCATTTTATCAGTAGCCGGCATCAGAGATGAGGTTCGGACTTTCTTATCAACATCAAATAGAAGAAAGGGAAGTCTATCCGAGCTTAAGTTTGTTGTTTTAATGTTGCTGTCTTGGAGGTCCGAAATCTGGACCAATCTGTTGCTATGGCCACATTGAAGGGTGGCCTCTAGAAGAATGATCTTCTCTTCTTCTTAGAGAAGAAGTACCCCTAGAATTTTGCTGACATGTTGGTCCGGGCTGAAGGCTATGCTTAAGTAGAGGAAGCCTTCAAGCTAAAGGATAAAGAAGCCATAGGAAAGAGGCAGGCGGGTGAATCTAGCAAGCCTACAATAATTGAAAAGTCGGATGAAGCTCAGCCATGATCCAGAACTCTTCCTGAGCACAGACAGGCCCAAACTCCATATCGAGCACATCGACCAAGAAGCTCAGATCAAAGAGAATAATGGAACTTCCCTTCTTGATAGTTCCATAATTATGCTACTTTGAATGCTTCCAAAACCTAGGTATTGATGTAAATAAAGGAGCAGTTGCCAAAGCGGGAGAGAATGAAGACTCATCCAACCAAGTGCAACCCCAACAAGTACTACCTCTATCATTGTGACCACGATGATGATATTGAAGAATACATCCAGCTCCAAAATGAGATTGAGAAACTCATCAGATGAGATCGACTGGACCATTTTTTGAGATGTTGACCAAGAAGAAGGGAGGACCGGCCAAGAGCTCTACCACAGCCTGAACTATCCCAGAAGGATGAGCCATAGAGGGATCAGCCTCCACTTGAAATCATCAACACATCGCTGGAAGACATCAATAGGAAGAAGCTAGTGGATCTACAGAGCTAGCAAAGAGGCAAAGGACTGAGAAGCCCATCACTTTTACTGAAGAAGATGCATAGGAGATTCAATTTTTGCACAATGACGTGGTTGTAGTTACTTTAAATATTGCTGACTATGATGTATGTCATATTTTGATTAATAATGAAAGCTCTGCTGATATTTTATTTTATAATGCATTCTCTAAAATATTTATACTCGACAACCGTATGGGGCCAATAAGCTCTCCCATTAGTAGGATTCATCGGCGATGCAGTGTTAGTTGAGAAAATAATTATTTTGTCTATTGTGATAGGTCGTACCTAAGACAATCAAAGGCTTAAATTGATTTTCTAGTAGTAAAGGCTCCTTCTGCTTATAATGCAATTCTAGGTCGATCTGGTTTAAACGCACTTTAGACTATGGTTTCGACCTATTACCTGAAGATGAGGTTCCCAATAAATCATGGGGTTGGAGAAGTTAGAGGAGATCAAGTACTAGCATGATACTGTTATACCATTACCTTGCAAGAAGGAAGGCAAGCAGACCCCAGTCCAGTGGATGGGCTTGATACTCGTGATGACCTGATTGAAGAATGGGGGGGACCAATCGGTGATCTTGTTGCAGTCTTTTTGAATGATGAAAACAAAGATCATACTGTTCAAATTGGCTCTAACCTAGAAGAGGGAGTCAGGAAGCAGCTCATCACCTTCTTGTGAAAGAATGCAGATGTTTTTGCTTGGATACCTATAGATATGTCGGGGATCAATGCAGAAGTAATGGAACATCATCTAGCTATGGATCTTAACATCAGCTAGTAAAGCAAAAGAAGCACAGCTTTGCACGAGAGTGGCAAAAGACCATCATGGATAAAGTCGACAAGCTTCTTAAAGCCAATTTCATCCATGAAGTATCCTATTCGGACTGGATTGCAAATATCATCCTCGTTAAGAAAGCAAATAAAAAATGGAGGATGTGCATAGATTTCACAGATTTGAATAAGACTTGCTTAAAGGATAACTATCCTCTATCCAAAATTGATCGACTAGTGGATGCAACCTCGAGCAATGAGCTTCTCACTTTCATGGATGCCTTCTCTAGTTATAATTAAATCTGGATGACAAGATGAGAAAAAAACTAGTTTTTTTACTAACCGTGATCTTTATTGTTATAGGGTTATACCCTTTGGACTTAAGAATGCAGGTGCCACATATCAATGTCTGGTGAATAAGATATTCAAAGAGCAGATCGATTATAATATGGAGGTCTATGTCGACAACATGCTAGTCAAAAGCCGAGCTTCAACGAAGCATATCGCTGACCTTAAGAAGACTTTTAACACACTTCGAAAGTATAAGATGAAGCTAAATTCAACCAAATGTGTCTTCGAAGTAACCTCAAAAAAGTTTCTAAAATTTATGGTGTCAAGACATAGCATTGAAGAAAATTCCAAGAAAATTAGAGCTATTCAAGAAATGACTATACCAAAAATAATAAAAGAGGTCCAATGCTTGATAGGAAAGGTTGCAGCTCTGAATCAGTTCATTTTAAGATTGGCTAAATGTTGCATGCCCTTCTTCCAAGTGCTCAAGCAACCTAAGAATTTTTGCTGGACTCTTAAATGTCAATGAGTGTTTGAAAAACTAAAGAACTATCTGAGCTCATCTCCTCTCCTTACGAAACCTGAACCTAATGAAGAACTGTTCCTATATTTGGTGGTATCACTTGCAGTAATTGGAGCTATCCTGATCAAAGAAGTAAAAATTTAGAAGTCAATCTACTATATAAGCCAAGTTTTGAGGATGTAAAAATAAGGTATACAAAATTGAAAAAGCTAACTTATGCTTTATTGATTATAGCTAAGAAGCTTCGACCTTACTTCCAGAGATAGACAGTCACACTTCTCACTGATCAACCAATCAAAGCTATTCTCCACCGACCCAATACTTTTGGAAGAATAGCCAAATGGGCAATCAAACTCACCATCCATTAAAGCTCAGATATTAGCTGACTTTGTAGTAGAATGCACCATCCCTAATCCATCCAAGCTTGAGCATCAAGAAGTTGGTACTTTTAGTTCACAGCCAAACTTCACAAAGAAAAAAGTAGATTTTTCTGAGGACTTCTGGGCTCTATATGAAAGAGTAAGGATGGTGCTCCCAAGTCTTAGAAGATCATGAAGAAGTTAAGGTGTGGCTCCTAAAAGCTAGGATCAGCCAAAGATATATCAGTCAGGATATGAGAGTTGGCACACTATTGGGCTGGCTCAGGTATAAGTCAAAATGGCTTGGAATAAGATCAAGCCATCTCAGACCGAAATTGAGGTAGCTCTCTCAGTCAAATAGAGAACGTATTTCAAGATTGTATGGCTTGATAGGCAGTCGAGCCAGCTCAAGCAAACGGACATATAAGCATGGGATTTTTTATTTGGTCTTGGATTGGATTTAATACAAGAGATCTTAAGGCTTGGTTTGAGAGGTCTTAAGTAATTTATGTATTGGGCTAGGCCTTTAGTCCAAGGGATGAGAGCATGCAAGACATGGGTGTACATGGGCTTGGGTGAGTGCTTTCATGTATGGGTTAGCCTCGTAAAATATTTTTAGGATTGAGTCTTGTTAGCTCAAGGATCATATATATACTTTGTATATGTAATGTTTCTGATAAGTGAAATTAAAAAAAATCTCTTTTCTTCCTAAAACCCTAGGTTCTTCTCTCTCTCTCTCTGCCGCTGTCCTAACTTCCAAGCATCTGATCTTTATCCTTGCTTGTTATTGTCTCCTACCTACTTCTTCAAGGTTGGTAGAAGGTACAAGAGTTTCCACAGGTTTGAAAATAATTCATAACAAGTGGTATTAGAGCTTGAGGTGTGTGGAAAGAGGAGAAGATGCCAAAAAGTTGAAGGTCTTCAGGTGCTGTGAATTCAGCAAGGTCCTGTCAAGATATTTCTCAAATTTCTTAGAGTTTGTGTTGCATTTTGGCCTTGAATCCAGCCATGGGAAGCAATGTGAAGGTTGATTTTGAGAAGTTTGATGAAAAAGAAAATCTTTTCATGTATGCTTTATTGATTATAGCTAAGAAGCTTCGACCTTACTTCCAGAGATAGACAGTCACACTTCTCACTGATCAACCAATCAAAGCTATTCTCCACCGACCCAATACTTTTGGAAGAATAGCCAAATGGGCAATCAAACTCACCATCCATTAAAGCTCAGATATTAGCTGACTTTGTAGTAGAATGCACCATCCCTAATCCATCCAAGCTTGAGCATCAAGAAGTTGGTACTTTTAGTTCACAGCCAAACTTCACAAAGAAAAAAGTAGATTTTTCTGAGGACTTCTGGGCTCTATATGAAAGAGTAAGGATGGTGCTCCCAAGTCTTAGAAGATCATGAAGAAGTTAAGGTGTGGCTCCTAAAAGCTAGGATCAGCCAAAGATATATCAGTCAGGATATGAGAGTTGGCACACTATTGGGCTGGCTCAGGTATAAGTCAAAATGGCTTGGAATAAGATCAAGCCATCTCAGACCGAAATTGAGGTAGCTCTCTCAGTCAAATAGAGAACGTATTTCAAGATTGTATGGCTTGATAGGCAGTCGAGCCAGCTCAAGCAAACGGACATATAAGCATGGGATTTTTTATTTGGTCTTGGATTGGATTTAATACAAGAGATCTTAAGGCTTGGTTTGAGAGGTCTTAAGTAATTTATGTATTGGGCTAGGCCTTTAGTCCAAGGGATGAGAGCATGCAAGACATGGGTGTACATGGGCTTGGGTGAGTGCTTTCATGTATGGGTTAGCCTCGTAAAATATTTTTAGGATTGAGTCTTGTTAGCTCAAGGATCATATATATACTTTGTATATGTAATGTTTCTGATAAGTGAAATTAAAAAAAATCTCTTTTCTTCCTAAAACCCTAGGTTCTTCTCTCTCTCTCTCTGCCGCTGTCCTAACTTCCAAGCATCTGATCTTTATCCTTGCTTGTTATTGTCTCCTACCTACTTCTTCAAGGTTGGTAGAAGGTACAAGAGTTTCCACAGGTTTGAAAATAATTCATAACAAGTGGTATTAGAGCTTGAGGTGTGTGGAAAGAGGAGAAGATGCCAGAAAGTTGAAGGTCTTCAGGTGCTGTGAATTCAGCAAGGTCCTGTCAAGATATTTCTCAAATTTCTTAGAGTTTGTGTTGCATTTTGGCCTTGAATCCAGCCATGGGAAGCAATGTGAAGGTTGATTTTGAGAAGTTTGATGAAAAAGAAAATCTTTTCATGTGAAAAGTTCGTGTGGAAGATCTTCTGGTTCAAGCTGAATTGGATTTGGCGTTGGAAGAAAAGCCTAAAGGAATGTCAGATCGTCAGTGGATGTTCCTAGAAAAGAAAGCCTACTCTATGATCAGAGGATGCTTGGCGGATATGGCACTCTATTCAGTCTTAGAGGAGAGGACCCTAAGAGGTTTGTGGTTGAAGTTGCAAACCATGTATATGGAAAAAGAATATGTGCAACAAGCTGATGTTGAAGAAGAGACTGTACAACCTTTGGATGCTGGAAGATGGAGATGTCTTGGGACACATCCAGAAGTTCAACCTGATGTGTAATGAATTGCTGAACATTGGGATGAAGATGAAGGAAGAAGATAAATTGTTACTTTTATTATGCTCATTGCCCTCATCTTATGATCTTTTCGTAACGACGCTGCTCTATGGCAAGAAGACCCTGGAGTATGAAGACATGGTCTTGGTGCTGCGAACCAATGAACAGCAAGAGAGGTCAACCAAGGAGGGTATTCCCCAAGAGGGCTTGACTATGGGGGAGAGATCTGAAAGATCAAAGAAGAGAGGCAAGTTAAGGGGACGCTCAAAGTCCTGGAAGAGCAAGAACAGGAAGGAAGCTAGGTGCTACAAGGGTAATAAGGTTGGGCACTTCAGATGTGATTGCCCATAGTTGAAGAACAAAAATGGAGAAAAGAGTAGATCTGATCCACTAAGTACAGTGGTTGATAGTGAGGTGGAGGATGATCTCTTGATTGTATCAGATTATCATAGAAGACACATAGATGTATGGACCCTAGATTCAACCTGTTCACATCACTACATCCCAAACTGATCTTGGTTCATTTCATACAGCAAGATTGATGAGGAGAGTGTGACACTTGGAGATGATCACTCGTGCAGAGTTGCTGGTATTGAAAACATTTGGGTGAGGATGTTTGATAGGATGGTGCAAACTCTCATAAATATGAAGCATGTCCCATATTTGAAAAAAAATCTCGTGTCACTGGGCTATCTGGAGCAGAGCAGTTGCAGCTTCAGTAGTCATATCAGAAGTAGAGTTCTCAATATCTCCAGTGGTGGTATGGTGGTTATAAGAGGTAGGAGGATGGAAAATAACCTCTACAGGTTGGAAGGATCTATGGTGATCAAAAAAACTAATACAACAGCCACAACACAAGATCAGCAAGGGGCTCATCGGTTGTGGCATTACCGCCTAGGCCACATGGGTGATCATGGGATGAAGGAGCTGAGCAAGCATAGTCTAATTTTAGATCTGGATGGAGGTGTTATAGAGGTATGTGAGCCATGCCAGATGGATAAATAGAGGAGAGCATAGTTTGCCATTAGTTCAGCCCATAGTGCAGCCCCACTAGAACTAGTTCATACTGATGTGTGGGGACTGGCTCTATTTCCAGCCAGAAATGGGGCAAGATACTTCTTGATCTTTATAGATGATTTCTTGTGGAAGGTATGGGTCTACTTTATAAAGAAGAAATCAGAAGTCTTCTCCAGGTTTAAGGTGTGGAAAATAAAAGTGGAGAAGGAGATAGGTCGGAGCTTGAAGTATCTACGGTCAGATAATGGTGGAGAATACACCAGCAAAGAGTTCCAAAGTTTTTGTGAAGAGTGTGGCATCAAAAGGTACTTCTTGGTGAAAGAAACTCTTTAGCAAAATGGGATGTCCAAAAGAATTAACAGAATCCTTTTGAAAAAGGCACGGTAAATGAGACTACAGGCAGGGCTTTCGAAGGTGTTCTAGATTGATACAATGGATGCAGCCTGTTATCTGATGAATCGATCACCTCATACAAAGTTATGTGGTGGTATTCTAGAGGAGAGATGTTCTGGAAGAAAGATTGGGCTAAGCCATCTAAGGGTGTTAGGGTACATGGCTTTTGTGCACATCAATGCTGGTGAGCGGAGCAAGTTAGATGCCAGGTCATGAAAGATGGTGTTCTTAGGATATCTGCGAGGAGTTAAGGGATACCGGCTCTGGGATCCCTTGGAGAAGAAGGTCATCATTAGTACAGATGTCATCTTTGATAAGAATTCAATTCTCCAAAGGTGAGATGGCATGGAGGAGCAGCAGGTGCAACAGGGTAGTGCTGGATAACTAACATCATACTCTATTTTGCTATTTGCAGGAGCATCAGGAGGACTTGGTATTTAGATGGAGCACTCACCAAAGGTGTCTCCATAGGTGGAGAGATTTTGGATAGGTGAAGGAAGCCAGGAGGCCTAGTAGGAGCAAGCTAGACGTAAGACGGACATCGGGGTTGCACTGCACAAGCCCAAAAGGAACATCAGGCAACCGAAATGATACAGCTTCAAGGATATGCTATCATATGCCTTGGTGATAGCAAACGGGGACTCCTATACTTATGAAGAGGCTATGGATAGCTAGGACAGATAGATATGGGTCCAAGCAATGTTCGAAGAAATGCAGTCTCTCCATAAGACGAGATATGGCGATTGGTGCAGTTGCCACGAGAAAAGAAACCCATTGGTAACAAGTGAGTTTACCAATGCAAGGGCCTTCAGAGCAGGGAGGTATCAGATATAAGGGATGGTTGGTGGCCAAAAAATACTCTTAGAAGGAAGGCATTGACTTCAGTGAAGTATTTTCTCTCGTCGTTAGGTATACTTCCATCAGGATGTTGCTGAGCATCATGGCAGCTCAGGACTTAGAGCTGGAGCAGATAGATGTCAAGATGGCATTCCTCCATGGGCATTTGGAGCAAAGCATCTACATGGAGTAGCCACCGGGATCCAAGACCCAAGAGTAGAAGGAAAAGTCTGTTTGCTGTAGAAATCTTTGTACAGGCTGAAGCAATCACTGAGGCAATGGTACAAGCAATTTGATTCTTATGTGAGGAGCATCGAACTTTTCTAGTGTGAGTATAACTCTTGTGTGTATATTAAATCTTTGGAGGATGAGTCTAGGGTGTTCTTACTCTTATATGTGAATGATATGCTTATAGCATGCAAGAGCAAGAAAGCTATGCAGGAACTAAAGGCAATCTTGTCTCGGGAGTTTGAGATGAAGGATTTAGAGCCTGCTAGGAAGATCTTAGGCATGAAAATCTTCAAAGATTGAGCTAATAGGATGCTGCATTTATCTAAAAAAGGCTACATCAGAAAGATCTTGGAGAGGTTTGAGATGAAGGAAGCAAAATCGGTGGAGCTGCCACTTGCCGGGCACTTCAGACTCTCTAAGATGATATCGCCATAGACTGAGGTGGAGGCTTAGGAGATGGAGAGAGTACCATATGCCTCTAGTGTGGAAAGCCTAATATACGTCATGGTGTGTTATAGGCTAGATATCGCCCATGCAGTGAGCCAGGTCAGTAGGTTCATGGCACATCCTGGTAGGGAGTATTGGCGAGCACTGAAGTGGATCTTTAGGTAATTGGTGGGTACTGTTGGAGTTGGCATCTACTATGGATAGCAAGATGGAGCTGAAGAACTCTTTGACATGTTCAAGGAAGCTTGGGGGTAGAAAAGAAGGTTTGTAGATGCAGATTTGGTGAAGACATGGACACTCAACGGTCAACAGCAGGTTTTGTGTTTAGCCTATTTGGAGGTCTAGTTTCATGGAGACCATGCTTAAAACTCATCACAGCCTTATCCACCACTGAGGTGGAATTTATCGACATCATGGAGGCAGCAAAGGAGGCTCTATGGCTGAAGAGATTAGCATTATAGATGGATCTCATGCAGGAGGCCATCAGGGTGCACTGTAATAGCTAGAGTGCACTGTTACTTGTTCAGAACTCTGTCTATCATGCAAGGATGAAGCACATTGACATCAGGTACCATAGGATCAAAGAGCTTATGGAAGAAGATGAGGTGGAGTTGGTGAAGGTTCACACCAAGGAAAATTCGGTGGATGCACTGATACAAGTTCTTCCATGAGATAGTTTTTTGCAAATTTATGAAATTGATGTGTTTGATGGACAAGATAGAGTTGCCTTAAACCTTGGGGCACCAAGGTGGAGATTGAAAGAGTAAAGATGGTACTCCCAAGTCTTGGGAGATCATGAAGGAGTCAAGATGGTGGCTCCTGAAGACTAGGATCAGCTAAAGATATATCAACCAGGATATGAGGGCTGGCATACTATCAAAATCGAGCTAGCTCTCTCAATCAAATAGAGAACGTATTTTAGGATTGTATGGCTTGATAGGCAGTTGAGCCAGCTCGAGCAGACAGACAGATAAGCATGAGATTTTCTATTTGATCTTGGATTAGGTTTAATACAAGAGGTCTTAAGGCCTGGTTTGAGAGGTCTTAAGGTGGCTAATTCATGTATTAGACTAGGCCTTTAGTCCAAGGGATGAGAGCATGCAAGACATGGGTGTACATGGGCTTGGGTGAGTGCTTTCATGTATGGGTTAGCCTTGTAAAATTTTTTTAGGGTCGAGTCTTGTTGGCTCAAGGATCACATATATACTTTGTATATGTAATGTTTCTGATAAGTGAAATTAAAAAAAAAAAAATTTCTTCCTAAAACCCTAGCTTCTCTCTTTCTCTGCTGCTATCCTAACTTCTAATCATTTGATCTTCATCCTTGCTTGTTATCATCTCCAACCTACTTCTTCAAGATTGATAGAAGGTACAAGAATTTTCACAGGTCTAGGAATAATTCATAACACTATATGTTGATGGTTTATCTAATGCTTCAGGAGCGGGCGCAGGCCTAATTCTAATCAATCCATAAGGAGTTATTGCCGAATACGAGCTGCGCTTCGAGTTTCCCACGATAAATAACAAAGCTGCATATGAGGCTTTGATTGTTGGATTAAGAATAGCTAAAGAATTGAAAGCAGATCATGTGAAAGTCTACAACGATTCTTAATTAGTGGTGGGACAAGTTAATAGTAATTATAAAGCTTGAGAGAAAAGCATAAAGAAATACTTGAAAAAAGTTAGGAGCCTGATTTCGGCCTTTAACAACTTTGACATTCTGTAGATCTCCAGAGCAGAAAATACTAGGATCGACCTTCTCTCCAAATTAGCTACTCTGACTCTAATTGAATAGCCAAAAGAGGTCTTCTTTGAAGTTCTGCAATACCCAAGCTCGGAAGAATCCTAAACTATGATGCAGGTTGACTCTGAGCCCGGCTGGATCGACCCACTTATTTTATACCTTAAAGAGGGCACACTCCTACGGGATTCTAAGAAAGCTCGAAAGTTGAGAAACCAAGCATCTCGTTATGTTCTATATGAGAATAAGCTGTATAAGAAGTTATACTCCTTGCCACTTCTTGGATGCCTTCGACTCTTTGAAGCTGATTACGCACTAAAGAAAGTCCATGAAGGTGTATGTGGAAATCACCTTGGAGCCAAATCATTATCTTACAAATTGCTTCATCAAGGATACTACTGGCTAACTATTCAACAAGACATCATTGATTATGTGAGAAAATATGATCGTTGCTAGAAAAATACAAACATTCAGAGATAAGCAGCTACACAACCTACATCCTTAAGTGCTCCATGGCCATTTGCACTATGGGGGATGGATATACTTGGACCCTTTTTAATGGCATTTGGATAACAAAAATTTCTTCTAGTAGCTGTGGATTACTTCACTAAGTGGGTTGAGGCTGAACTCCTAGCAAAAATTACTGAAGTTAAAGTACAGGACTTCATCTAGAAGTTAATAGTCTACAGATTCGACCTACCTCAGACTCTCATCATGGATAATGGATATCAGTTTGTGGAAGTAAAGTTTGCTAAATTTTATAAAGATCTGAACGTCTTTCATCATTTTACATCAGTAGCTTACCTACAGGCAAATAGCGAAGTCGAGGTAACAAATAGGATCCTACTGCAAGGGATCAAAGTGAGACTCGAAAGGACAAAAGAAACATGGATAGATGAACTCTATCATGTTCTCTGGACTTACAAAACTACTTAAAGACTGTTAACTAGAGAAACTCTCTTTGCCTTAGCTTTTGAAATGAAAGCAATAATATTAGTCAAGCTCGGACTTCCCTCGGCATGAGTTGAAGGCTTCAGTGAATAGGACAACTCACATGACCTTAGAGTGAATCTCGACCTACTAGAAGAAAAGTGAGAAAAGGCCCAAATTTGAATGGCAACTTATAAATAGAAGGTGGCTTGCTACTGCAACTCTAGAGTTAGAAGTAAAGTTTTCAAAGTTGGAGATCTGGTGCTGTGAAGAGCAGATATTTCTCAACCACAAAGCCAAGAAAAGCTGCTCCAAACTAGGAAGGCTCTTATAAGATCATGAAAATCATCTAACTAGGAACATACTATCTAAAGAAGCTCAGAGGGGCTATACTCCTACGACCATAAAATTTAGAAACCTATAAATGTACTATCAATAATCTCATTTTAATAAAATTCTTTTACTTTAACACTCTTGTCTTTGGTGCAAAACTATGCAATGATAGAAAATTATCCAAAAATGATGTAGAAGGCCTCTAGTTATTTAAGATAGGAGGTTAACCTCATCGTAGCGAGGGTGAAAGCCTTCGGTTATTTAAGATAGAAGGTTAACCCTCATCGCAGCGAGGGTGAAGGACTCTGGTTATTTAAGACAGAAGGTTAACCTCGTTGCAATGAGGATGAAGGCCTCTAGTTATCTAAGATAGGAGATTAATGATAAGTACCATAAATTCACCAATAAAAATATTAATTTATTAATTAATTTATATTAATTAATGATCAATTTATATATATTTTTAAGAAATTCATATTTTTATTAATTAAAAAATTAATTAAAAAATAATAAAAATTTAAAAATAAAATTTTATAATTAATAGAAAGAGCTCATTTTTTTTATCATAATAAAATAAGTTTCAAGCAAAACAGAGCTAAAACAGAGAAGATATGAATTTCTAAAGATAAAAAAATAAATAAAAAAAGAAAAATGGCTCAATCGGCTCCGCAAGCTAAGCCACCAAGCCAAGCCAAGCCGTCAAACTTGATTCAGCCATAGAAGCCATCAACCGATCAACGATCCAGATATGGACCGTCAGCTCAGCAGATACCGATGAATCACGGCGCAACACGTGGCGGACCTAGACCCTTAAAGGATCCATAGAAATCTATCGCGGCTCATAGGGTATTTTGGACTTTTCACTCGGCAACAAGAGGCGCTGATTGGTTGAGATGTATGGTGAAGCCGGTCCATGGAGTCCATGGGAATAGTAATTATGTGATCGAATGGCTGCAGTAGCTTACGGTCAAGATCAAATGGCTATGGTTATTTTCGGATTTGATTCAGCTTCAGACTTCACGCGGATCACCATCTAATGGTAGCGCACGATCCAGGAGATGATCCAACAGTGGAGAAAGATTTCGATGGTGATCAGGACTCTAGACGCACGATCAGCGGCCAGATTTCCACCATCAACGTACGATCGAATGGCTAGAATTTAATCCGACCTGTTTTGGATTGATACACATTCGATTTTGATGATTTTTGAACCATTGGATTCCTATTGATGGCCAGATTTCATCCAGAGTAGTAGAATTCATCTAGAATTTTTTTTAATCCAATTTTTACTCAAATTTCTTCATATTTTGATGATCAAAGAGTTTCTTAGTCCCATATTGCTCAGAAGAAAACTCTCCAGCCCTTCTAGCTCTATAAAAAGGATTCCAAGCCTCTAGAAATTGATATCTTCGATCAAGATGAAGCTTTGGTATAGGATAAAGCCAGGCTTTGGGTTAATAGCTACTTCGAGACAACTGGTGCCAAGAGAAGAGGAGCTGGGCTACTACACTATCTTTCCACCAATGCCGATCCAAGATCAGAGATCAAGCTATTTTATTTTATTTTTTTTCTTTTAACTTCCATGTATTTAAATTTTGAAATTCTAATTAATGCAAATTTTTTTTTTATACTTTCATTTTAGTTTTTTATTTTTTATTATAATTTAATTTCTACACTTTAATTATTGTTCTTCATTTTACTGCAAGTAGATGCTAAGATCTAATTAGTAGATCTTAGTACCAAGTTTACTTTTCTGCATAATTTAATTTTTATTTCATAATTTTAATTTTTTAATTTTTGACTTCAAATTCTATTTTCAAATTTTTTTTTAAGAAAATCAAAGATTTTAAATATAAAAATACTACCTTTTCTGTGGATTCGACCTAACTTACTACTATCCACGCATTTTTAATTATTTTAAGAAGTTGGATTAAACTGATAAACATGATATCTTAACGACAACATCGTGCCCCTATCAAGTTTCTAGCACCATTATCGAAGATTATTTTTGATTTTTAATTTTAATTTTTTAAATTTATTTTAAATAAATTAAAAATAATTTCGACAAACGCACCAAGTTTTTGGCGTCGTTGTCGGAGAAGGAATAGATGTTAGTTTTTCTTTGATTTCTTTGATTTTTTTGTAAATTAATTATAAATATTTTTTTAAATATTGCTTACTAACTTTTTATTTATTTATTTTGTAGAAAAAAGGGGAAAAAGAAGAAAGTATCTAATCTTTATTAGATCAATCCTAACACTAGTCTTCTTTTCTTTTTATTTATTTATTTATTTACTTTATTTTTAAATTAATTTAAAAAATATTTATTTAAATCTAATTAAAAGTCTCATGATAAGATTAGAAATCCTAACTATTTAGAGCATGCATCATATTAGTTTTATTTTTTTTGGTGATTGCTGGAGGCAAGAAAAGTCTTTCAGAATTTAATTAGTTGTATGTATCTAGTTTAAATTGCATAGAATCCTTTGATTAAATTTTTTTTTTTGCTTATCATATTAAATCAAATTAAGGATAACACCTAATTAAATAAGATAAGATGAAAATTTGATCACCCATCCTTAGCCCATAAACAACCAACCAGCATCCTGCATTAACCTAAGCCTTTAATTTTAAAATCAATTAGACATCAGCCCTAGAAACTCGAGCTTAATAGGACAAGGAACCCTAAGAGTTGAACCAGGTTAGGATTAGTCAATTTGACTAGTATCTAGAAAAGTGGTTCAGGGATGACTGGGCCCGAAGAAAGGTGGTTTTTAATTAATTTCGTTAGCCTACCTGGCCAAGCACAATTGGTGTCTAAGGCAAGCAATGGAAGGACTCCCACCGATCTTACACTTATCTGCCTAGTTGATTGGCTGATCCTATACTTAGGAGGCTTGAAGGTGACCTTGGCAGTAAGGAGCTATCAAGATCTAGAATAATCCTTAATCAGGATTGATTGACCAACTTGATTGCTAACCAACATCAACCTAATTAAACTTAATTCTTCTCTCTTCTTAGTTCTAGGACTTCTTAGGACCTCTTCTTTAGAACTTTTCTTTCTTTCTTCTCCTTTCTCCTCTAAAAATAAAATAAAATAGAATAAAATAAAAATTAAATTAAACTAACTAAAAAATATTTAAAATAATAATTAAATTAAATTAAATTAATAAATAAAATAATTAAAAAAATTAATTTTTAATATAATAAAATAATAAAAAATATAAAAAATTTTAAAAAATTTTTTTGAACCACACGTTAGGGTTGTACTAGTGCATGTACGATAGGAAATCGCTTTATCTGATCTAGTTGAATCCAACCATAAAATTAAAAGGCTGAATTGTATTAAATCCGATAACCAAATGGCTGAAAATTTTAGAGAACCACCTAAGTAGATGAAGAAATACTTTATTCCTTCCACCTATAACCCATCGACTTGCATCCAATTACCTAAAATTCATGCTATCTACTATGAGATCAAGCCGACTACAATCCAGATGCTTCCATCTTTCTATGGGAATATCAATGAAGATCCTTATAAACATCTGGATGAATTCTTAGAAATTTGTTCTATGGTGAGAATTCAAAATTTAACTAATGATGCCCTCAGACTAATTTTATTTTTCTTATCATTAAAAGACAAAGCCAAGTACTGGCTTGGCATAATAGGGAGACCAATTAAAACTTGGGCTGACTTGCAAAGTGAATTTCTTAAAAAAATTTATCCCATAGGCCGAACCAATATTATGAGGCGAGCTATCACTAGATTTGCTCAGCTTCGAAGAGAACAGATTCACGAGTCATGGGAGAGACTTAAGAAACTTTTTAGAAAATACCTACACCATGGTCTATCTAAGTGGCAAATAGTTCAAGCTTTCTATGAGGGTTTAGGAGACTAATACAGATAGATGGTAGATGCATCCTGTGGAGGTGCATTCATGAATAAAAGTGAGGATGAAGCCTATGCCTTATTTGAAACTCTAAGTAAAAACTCGATCAACCATTCTTCGTTATCTTTCTACCAAAAGCGGGCAGAGATTTATGATCCAGACTCTAGTTCTAAGTCTGATTTGAACCAATTAGCTCAGAAATTAGATAAAATCGATCTTTTTGCACAGAAATTAGACCAAGTCCTAATCCTAGGACAACAATCCTCTACACAATTCACATCATCTTCTAATTATCAGAAGATTTATTCAATCTGTGCTAGCCCAACCCATTATGTGAGTGAATATCCTATGACTGCACAGTTTTCACATTTTATCTAAGAACAAGTCCAAGCTGCTAAAGGCTACTCCAAGTCAGTTAATGATCTATTTTTAAATTCATATAACTCTAACTGGAGAAACCATCCTAATTTTTCTTGGAAATTACAACAGACCCAGGCTCAGACCCAAACTCCATTAATGAAAAATTATCAGAATAGACCTCAATACCAGAACTATGCTTATAACAGAGGTCAGCCTAGTCAGTCTTTCCAACCACCATATTTTAATTAGCCCTCATATCCACCTCCTCAACAGACTAATCTAGTTGATGATAGATTTAACTAACTTCAATAATTGATTCTGACTCAACAGCAATCTATCACCAGACTAGAAGCTCAAATTGGACAACTAGCTGAGTCTAACGTGAGGAGAGAACTAGATCAACTATCGAGCCTACCAATTTCAAACAATCTACCTAATATCCACCAACCACCTGGACCAAGTTATCAATTTAATGTCTTACTTAAGAATCTCCAATTTGAGAATGCCAAAGTAATTTATGAACTTAAAAGCTATAGGATCCTTATGGATCCATACCAAGACCAGGTAAGAGAGGCTAGTACTGATGCTAGGCAAAATAAAAATTTAAAGAAATTGGTTAGTATTGAGACTAACCACATAGAAGAATCCGAGCAAGGAATTAGTACTGATGCTAGTTTCAGTTTAAATGAGATAGAAAAAGAGGAAAAGAGAATAGATGATTTATCCGAAACTTATAAACCTAAAAGCCTATTTCCTTCAATCCTAGAAGCCAGTTCTTCTTACAAAAATCAAGAGGCATGTAATGAAGAGTCAACGAAGTTGTTTAAGCAAGATCATACTAATTTACCTTCAGAATTAAAATCATCTTTTGTCACCATTCCAGCAATCATTGAATCAAACTTAACTTCTAATACAAAAACTCAATTCATGAGCATTTTAGAAGAATAAATAGAAGAAATTCTTAATAAACATGGGCCTGAGAATGGGGTCACAAATTATGTCCCTAAAATTAACAATGATTATATCAATAATGGGATTATAAATCAACTTTTTGAGACTGACAATCTAAAACTATTAAAATTTGTCAATCCAATATTCAACACAGGATAGTAAGCTGCATTGTGTCTGGCTAAAGATGATAAATTTAGCGCTTATTGAAAGGTAACCGAATAATTAGTTTTCTTTAGTTTAATTTATCTTTTTATTTAATTTTTTTAGGATAATTTGAATAAGCTGGAGGGAGATCTTAAATTTTCAAAGGCATGTGTTGGACCAAAAATATAGTCAAGTGTATTCTTTCATATTTTTTATTACATCTTTTATTTTTTCTTCTCCATTGAGGACAATGTCAATTAAGTTGGGAGGAAAAAAAAATAAAAATTTTAAAAATTTTAAGTTCTCAAAAAAGTTAGTATTTAGTATTTAGACACCTGATTATGCTTAAGAATTGAATTAAACTAAGTATTTTTAAAAGAAAATTGATGCATAGATCAAAGAATCTATGAGATATTGAAGAATCAAGTATTAAAAAAATTTAATAAAGAATTAAGTTTAGAACATAAATTTTTTTTTCTTGGAGCATTTCTAATTTTTTCTACTAGTATCAAAGAAAATTCTAGTTTTTATAGACTTGTATAGGATAACTATATATTTCTTCATATAAAAAATTAAACAAAATAGTTTTCATATAAAAAATTAAATAAAATAGTTTTCAAGTACTTCTTACTGAGTAATTGGGTCTCTTTGTCTAAGCAAGCATTGAGTTTCGTGTCAAAAGATGGGAAGGACAAAGAAGCTCATTATAAAGCTAGTCTTAACTCATAGTCTATTTGATTTGAGCTAGTAAGCTTGAGGGGTATTCTATACTTAGTGCCCTAAAGTCAACTGGTTTGAAAGTCATTGGCCCAAGACTCGCTACATGGATCAAATAGAAAGCTTAATAGATTAAGACACTCAATAGTGGTACAACATAAAAAAAAAAATATTAGTTTTCCATCAAGTAATCGGATCCCGTTGCCTAAGTAAGCAATGATATTCACATTAAAAAATGAGCAATATAAAAATAAAAATTAATAAATGAAGAGTGAAAGTAGCAATACATTTGTCTATATGAAAGTTTAGACAAATCAAAGATAAAGGTGGAATAATTTAGAAAAAAATCAGAAAAATTTAATATTTTTTACTTAATTTTTTTATTGATAAGTATTAATACCCCAATGATATATCTCACTTAAGCTCTATTAAATATCAATGGCCATTTTGAAAATTGTTTAGGTAAAATTCGAAACTCTAAAGTTAAAAGGTATTTAAAACTAAATTTTTCTTTACTCGAGAACGAACAAAGCTTAAGTTGGGGGGTGTGATAAGTACCATAAATTTATTAATAAAAATATTAATTTATTAATTAATTTATATTAATTAATGATCAATTTATATATATTTTTAAGAAATTTATATTTTTATTAATTTAAAAATTAATTAAAAAATAATAAAAATTTAAAAATAAAATTTTATAATCAATAGAAAGAGCTCATTTTTTTTATCATAATAAAATAAGTTTTGAACAAAATGGAGCTAAAATAAAGAAGATATAAATTTCTAAAGATAAAAGAAAAAAAATTAAATAAAAAAAGAAAAATGGCTCAGTTGGCTTCATAAGCCAAGCCAAGCCATCAAAGCTAATTTAGCTACAGAAGCCATCAGTCGGTCCATGATCTAGGCATGGACCGCCAGCTTAGCAGACACCGACGAATCACAGTGTGACATGTAGCGGACCTAGACCCTTAAAGGGTCCACAAAAATCTATCGTGGCTCATAGGATATTTTGGACTTTTCACTCGATAATAGAAGGCGCTAATTGGTTGAGGTGTATGGTGAAGCCGATCCATGTGGTCCATGGGAACAGTAATTGTGTGATCGAATGGCTGTGGTAGCTTACAGTCAAGATCAAACGGCTGTGAGTATTTTTGGATTTGATTAAGCTTCAGACTTCACGCGGATCACCATCCAACGATAATGCATGATCCAGGGGATGATCTGATGATGGAGAAAGATTTTGATGGTGATCAGGACTCTAGACGCATGATCAACGGCTAGATTTTCTCCATCAATGCATGATCGGATGGCTAGAATTTAATCCGACCTAATCTGAACTGATATACATCTAATTTTGATGATTTTTGAATCATTGGATTTCTATTGATGGTCAGATTTCATCCAAAGTAGCAGAATTCATCAAGAACTTCTTTTAATTTAATTTTTACTCAAATTTCCTCATATTTTAACGATCAAAGAGCTTCTTAGTCCCACATTGTCCAGAAGAAAACTCTTCAGTCCTCCTAGCTCTATAAAAAGGACCCCAAGCCTCTAGAAATCGACATCTTCAATCAAGATGAAGCTTTGGTATAGGGTGAAGCCAGGCTTTGGGTTAATGCCTACTTCGAGGCAATTGGTGCCAAGAGAAGAAGAGTGGAGCTTCTACACCATCTTTTCACCAATATCGATTCAAGATCAGAGATCAGGCTATTTTATTTTATTTATTTTCTTTTTAAATTCTATGTATTTAAATTTTAAAATTTTAATTAATACAAATTTTATTTTTTATACTTTTATTTTAGCTTTTTATTTTTATTATAATTTAATTTCTATACTTTAATTATTGTTCTTTATTTTACTACAAGTAGATGCTAAGATCTAATTAGTAGATCTTAGTATCAAATTTACCTTTCTGCATAATTTAATTTTTACTTTACAATTTTAATTTTTAATTTTTGATTTTAAATTTTATTTTTAAATTTTTTTCTTTTTTTTAAGAAAATCAAAGATTTTAAATCTAAAAATACTATCTTTCCTGTGGATTCGATTCGACTTACTGCTATCTATGTATTTTTAATTATTTTAAGAAGTTAGATTAAACTAATAAACATGCTATCTTAATGATAACATCACGTTCTTATCAATTAACCTCATCGTAGCGAGGGTGAAGGCCTTTGGTTATTTAAGACGGGAGGCTAACCTCATCATAGCGAGGGTGAAGGCCTTCGATTATTTAAGATAGAAGGTTAACTTCATACTAGCAAGATTAAAGACCTCTGATTATTTAAGATAAGAGGTAAACTATGGATACAAAGACTTCTAGCTCATAGACACTTCAAATCGAGTTCAAAAACTTTTGTTCATAAACAAGAGGGATAAATACACAAGATGCAAAATTGAACTTATTATTTCAAGATGACATTAACATCGGGCGCAACAAGAAAAATAAAGAATTAGCAAGCATCAAACCAAAGTGGAACATAGAAAGGTAAATGAAAGAAATATCATTTCATTAAAATTAAAGTTCATTTCATAGGTCTTCGAAGACTGGTTACAAAAAGAGAGAGAAAAGAGAAGAAGATAAAAAAAGGAGAGGCCGAAGTCCTACTCAGAATCGGACTTCGAATTGCCGACCCTAGCCAATACAAGAGCATATTTCAAATTGTTGACTTTCTCTTCAAGATCTCTTCTTACCACTAAACTCTCACCAAGTAATTTGTTGGCTCTTCAGAGATCATCTTCTATTTCTCTTAACCTTTTCCTCAGAACTATAGACTCGGCTTCGACGTCCTTCACTACACTCTCGTTGTAAGTTGTTTGAATTTTGAGTTATAAAAGTTCAACCTTAGTCTTCTTGTGATTTGTCGAAAGATCCCCCATGCTCCTCCTTAAAGATGCAATTTCTTCTGGATCCCCTTTCAGGCCGGTCTGAGTGTTATCTGCCAACTATTTCTGAAGCCAAGATACTTTAGTGTTGGCTATCTCGAGTTTCTTTTTCAGATCGTCGATTTGCCCGCACCAATCGATTCGATAAGTGTCGTATGCAATCTCAGCATTGCGCAGTTATTTCTTAAGGTTGGAGAATTTCTTTGACCAGTCCCATCCAAACTCCACCTTACTTTGGGCCCAGGCCGAATCCTTCTCTAGCTGGCTGATCTTCTTTTTTGTTTCATAAAGTTCGGCTTCAAGAGAGCAAATTTTGGCGGTCAAAGTCCAAGCCCTGTGGGTAGCAAGTTTTGTTGCCCACTCTAGTTCTTCAGTGAGATGGTACTTCTTGATAGTGTATTCTTTGAAGAATTGCTTGATGATTGGTGAAGTCAGTTAATTTCAACTGCAGCTTCAGCGTAATCCTTCTTTGATTTCTTAAGTTTATTTTTTTATCTTTTTTAACTTCTTCAATTGATTAACTTCTCTTTTTAAATCTTTAATATGAGCCTTCAAGAGGATACCTTGAGGCAGAGGTTCAGCTTCGATAGGAGACTGCACTTAATGCATAAAAAAATGATGATGACAAAGAAGAATGGCAATGGAAATGATTTTACTTTCATTAATTGAAATGTCCAAATACACGAGAAATAAAAAGAAAAAAGAAAAAAATGAGTACAATAAGAGGTCTCAGATCTCTAGAAGAGCAGTGGAGGAGGTTGGTGCAGCCTCAGTTGATGCAAACCCTTCAACAGGTGCAGGGATGGTGTCAGTAGGCTTAGTAGTGGTAGTAGCGATATCAGGAAGATCGTCATTGGCTGTAGAAAGTTCTGCCTCATCCTCGGAAGGTTCCCCAGTCAAGAAATCAAGATTCAGTACTGGGAATTTCTTTACAACCCTTGAATGGCAGAGGTCATATCCTTTGATGAAGGTCATCTTGATCTCCCTTAATTCCTTTGAAAATTTGACAGAGGAAATGGCCTCTTCTGCCGCCCACTTCTTCTCTTCAACAGAATTTGTTTTTCCCTCCTTCCTTTTCTCTTTTGAGGTTAGTGCCACCCTCAAGTTGGCAGATGTCCGCTCGTTTCTTTGAAGCACCCCCTATAGACATTCAATCTAGGCTGAGAGGCAGCTCACCTCGACCTCGTATCCTTGGGTCTCTTCTACAGCTTTTGAGGCCTCAACTCTCTTGGCATTAATCGCCTCGATGTTGGTAATCAATTGATGGCCGACCTACAAGCAGCAAAATAAGTTATGCTATTGAAGAACTCATAACTGAACTTGAGAAATGAAGAAAGAAATAGCTACCTTGAGGTACGCCCCAATGGAGTCCTTGACCTACTGGTAAAGGTTGGTGCGAGTAATCCTTTTGACGATGTGCAGAAGGACACATGCATCAACCAGGGCCTTAATGACCCTCCAATCATCGAAGGAAGCATTGTCCCAATTGATGCTATTGTCGCTCGATTCTCTTGAATTTCGTTGGGGTTGAGCTTTTTTGGCGATTGTCTTCTGCTTCTTTCTCTTTATTTTCTCTTCAGAGAGAGGAATAGAAGCTGGGACCTCAGTAGGTGGGCTCAAAGTTGTCAGTGAAACCATGGACTCTGGGAAGGAGACCCCTTCTCCTGGAATGATGGAGCTTGATTCCCCAACCTTTGCCCATTTGGATGGCTCTTCAGAGGTTTTCTTCTTTCATTTTTGAGCCTAAAGCCCCCTTGACAACATCTCCATTTCTTTATGAGTCATTTCTGCAATAACAATGAAGTTAGGGTTAGAAAAAAAATGACCAGAATAAAAGAAGATGAACTTGAGTACCTTTGGGGTTGAGTGGGCTTAAGCCGAGATTAAATAGAGTTTGATTGTCAATGAGTTTGAACAATGGAGGGATCTTATAATCCTTCAACTTATTGATAGAATCCAAATCCAACCTCTCTAACCCTGGAGCCTAATGGACTGAATCTCTTGAAAACTCTTAGGAGGGAAGTCCTAATTCTAAGGTTGAGTAGGCGATGAAGAAAAACTTTTTCTTCTAGTTGTGAATGAAAGAAGGAGCACCCTTCAATAGTTCTTTCTTGCCTAATTGGGGGGAGAGATACCACCAGTCTTTGGTAGTGGGATGGCATTTGAAGGTAAAGTAGTTGTCGAATAAGGAGATGGTAGGATAAATTTTGGTTGAGAAATAAAGAGAGAGGAACTTTATGATAAATCTAATGGAGTTCGACACCATGGAAGCTAAGAAAATATTCCAAAAATGAAAAAGCACTACCACAAAAGAGAAATCTGAAAGTCTTAATCCAACATGAAAAGTCTCTAAATATATGCAGATGCGATCCAAGGGAGGGGCACAAGCTTGGCCGCTCGGTTCGAAAAGCTTCAATTCATATTTAGGAGGAATTCCGTACTGGATTCTTATGAAAGAGAGATCTTCAGAATGCAAAGAACATGGAATGGTCTTAGGGATGAAAGTTGGCCAAGGTGCCTCGATGGGTTTGGCGGGTTCCCTAAGGTTAGGATCTGGTAGGTTTGGATGGACTGGACTCCTAGAATCGGAGGACCAAGATATTTTAGAAGACATCTAGATCAAATATAACGAGAAAAATCACAAGAAAATCGAAAGAAAAAGGCTACAAAAATTTTGAAAGAACCCAGGAAGAATAAGGAAACTCTTATGAAGAAATCGAAAGGACAAAGGCAGAAGATGAATAAAGAAGTGCAAATAAAGGGTTAGGGCACTAACCTAAAGTGACTGGAGGATGCAAAGTTACGGTCAGAGAATTGGAGGATGAATGAAGATAGGATGACCATAGGAAAGGTAGAGCAGAGCACTCAGGCTTGAGGAAGATGAAGGATGTGGAAGAGAGAAGGAAGAACGAGGTGGAGACAAGAAATCAGAGGAGGAGGAGTATAAATAGTCAGAGAAAATCAAGGAGATTATGATTGCCGATCCTCTCCAGCCACCCCTCACCTGCTGCGTGTCCCACTCACAACCGATGTCTGGCAAGATAGTAATGATGCCGTATTTAGAGTACTGTGCTTGGAGAGAATTTCAAAATAGAAATCCTTTCAACATCTTTCACTTATTAAAAAGCTTTGGTGCTAGTCGGAAAAAGACAAAATTGTTCATCTTCTAGAAGCGGGAAACGAGTAGAGGACTTCGACAGTCATAATTTTGGTACTCTCTTTATTTAATCTTCGAACTCGAGAGTAGGAGGATAGATGTTGGGGATAAAATAACTTCTGCCAAAGTCCAATAAGAAGCTTGACCTTGATATGACTTCATCTAGAGTCGCAACAGTCATGGCCAAACTTCAACTAAACTGATTTGCTAACTCAATTCAACTCAAGGGGGGCAACCTTCAAACCATGTACGCTGGACGAACTTCTTAGTGATAACCATCCACTCTTTCTTAATAATTGACAAACTTCGTTAGGCTGAACTTGAATAGTGAAGAATGTGATAATTGATTCTAGTCCTGGTGTCAGTAGAGCCCCATCGAATAATGAATTCCAACATCCTCTGATTTTGTCTATGGTGGATTTTGAGTGCGGTCGAATTCCTTCGTGACATACAGTATATCTCATTAACCTCTCAGAAAGAACTTCACCCAACTGAATTCCTCTCTAGTCAGACTCTATTCCGAGTGAATTTCTTTATTCTACTTTATGGGTAGTGGTAGAACTCGAGTGTGGCCGAATTCCATCATCCCTTTCGATAATAGTAGATCTAGCTAGTTTATATGGTGCATATCGTCCGGATGATTTTGAATAGTGAAAGGACTTCATCATCAATGTAAATTTGATTTTCAAACTAGAATAGCAACCACTCCATAGAATCATAGCACTCATTCGATTCAAACTTCAGGCCAATTTTAAGGGCAGCAGAGCTTCTGAAAGCAAAGCGAATGGCACCAACAAGAAGTTCACCTATTTCGACTCCCAGTCGATCTCGAAGATAGACAAACTCCTTCAAAAAATATGATAATGGTTTGAAAAGTTCAACAATTCCCTCTCTGGCCTCCAGCTTGAATGTTCCTGTCAATCCCTAGCCGACTTTGAAGATGGCCGAACTCTTTGAAGTTGGCCGAACTCCTTAAAGTTGGCCGATCTCCTCGAAGCTATTGAAGATAGCATCAATAGACTCCAATTAGCTATTGATTCGCCACCAGCCATTCATAAGCCGATCTCCAAGTTCAGCCCACTTAACTCCAAGTTCTTCATCCCAACATACGCAGTCTACTAATAGGTGCAAAAGTTGCATCCAAACTCTAATGAATAGATCTCAACTGCCTACAAGTCATGACAAATGATAGCCCACTCTCCGTAACAAACTCCATGTAGTCCGAACGGTCTACTAACATTTTGTTATGGCTGTCACTTTCATTCTGTTATAGGCTCAGCCTATATAAGAGATTCTTCAGATATATTTTCTCTCTAAGCTCTCATCTCTGCTTAATTTCTCCTGAATACTCCATTCTTATTGGCTAGAAAGCTAACTTGATCGTCGGAGGGACCTGCCAGAGCCATCCACCTCTAGTTTGGACTTCTTTTTGCAGATCTTATCGACAGCTTCATCTTCATCAGCTCTAGCGAACTCCAGCATCAACATCATTTTTTGCACCAACAATAAGCTTGTCCTAAGCTATTGACCTCGTGCATAAACAATTCTCTTTATATGTCATCTCTTAAACTAGTTCTAAATCATGACAAGGTGATAGACGGGTTTTCACTAACACCACATCTCATAAGGTATTCATCAAATTTGGTGATATACTCAGTAACAGACTTACTATCCTAGGTCAACCTTTGCCATTGGTCCAGGAGATGCAGCTGATAGGGGGTAGGAAGATATTTTTCATGAAGTTCATCTTTCATTTCATCTGAAGTAGTTATGGGCTCCTATTTCCTATGCATGGTTAATCACTCCACATTATGCCAATATAATTTGGCTTGACCTAGAAGTCTTATTTTAGCGAACTTGATTCTTTTCTTTTCAGATATATCGTACCATTCAAAATAATGATTCATGTCCTCCCAGTAAAGATACTCGTTGGGGTCCAGACGACCCACAAAGCTTGGGGCTTCGATCTTGACACTCTGAAGTATTCTCTCATCCTGATCATTATTATCGTGATGGGATTAGACCACTTGATTGCGACCTCTATCAAAACCAAGATGGTCACGTCACTCCCTAGGATAGTCATCTAGGAGAGGGGCATTCCTAACACATTCTTCCATGCCACTCATCCTTTCTTCTTCTAGGATCCCTACTCTCGCATTCAAATTCTGGATGGAACTACCTATGGCATTTAACCTCTCAGTAACATCCTTAAAGACTATAGAAAAATCAAAATTCATTCCATGACTTGACTTTAGGTTTTCTGGGTGATACCTAGCTCTAGACCTAGTAGACATGCAGTATAACTGACTCGAGGGTTTTCCTAGATCTAAAAGCTCAAATCATTGTGAATCGATCGAAGCACAAGCAGATCAATATTCAAATCTTTGGGCTAGCTAGGTAAAAGGTGGAATTGTGGGAGGCTCCCCTCACTCTCGTGAGGTCCTAATTAAGTAACCACAATTCGCTTAGACATTTGTCGTATACCTTTAGTCTTAGGCACCAGCTTACGGAATCAACTGCAGATCAAACTCATACTAAGACTGATCGTAGCAACTGAACTTGACTTGTTTTGACCCTATTATTTTAATGTCTAATTGATTTTAGCTTAGTCTTGGGTCAATGCACATGAGGTTGGTAGTTTTTTAGGCTAAGAAGAGGTGATGAAATCCTTCCCTTATCTTATGATGGGAGTGCCCTTAGAATAGATTACAGATGCAAATAAGATGAAAAATTTGATTCAAAATGAAATAAAATAGTACCAATAAAGTGGATAAACTAGAAAATAAAACTAAGTTACTAAAATTATGAACTTCAAATGAAATAAACAGTACCAATTATGAACTAAAGTTCTCCTTAAGTGCATGAAATTTCAGACTCCAGAAGTTTCATTTTGGATCGCAAAGCCCTCTGATTGAAGTCCTACTATGGGACTCTCAGGGGATAGCTTTCATAGATTTCAAAGTAAGACTAGATTCCTTATCGAGTAAGGATTCTAGAAAATCAAAACTTTGAATTTTTTGATGTTTTGATAGGTGGGAGACTCTATTTTTCCTTAGGTTGTGCTGAAATAGAACAGGTCATAGAATTCTGTGCACTAACCTACAACTAACAGACAAATCTGGCACTAGTCCCAGATCTATTTTTCAGATCTCCACTTGTAAAACTCTTCATTATCTAATCTAGTTTCCAAATCATCAAAGATCATGAATTTCTGACTCTTCTATGGATGGAAAATTTTATTTCTTTCAAGGGTGCACAAACAATTTTCTGAACAGTTTTTTAGGTGCAGAAGTCAGGATGTGTAAGATTTTCTTGATGGGTTTTCAGGTGCCAAATGGATTCAGGTTCCTATGAAATTTAAAACCCCACTCACCAGTCAAGTCTAGAACCTACATAAAATATTTGGAAATTTTCTGGAGTCTCTGGAAATAGGAATCGTAGTTTCTCTGAGGACCACGTAGGGTACCAATTTACAGGGTTTTGATGCAGAAAATAAAAACTATCTAAATGCAAAACTCTAGCCCTAACCAAACCATGCTCTGATACCAAACAGATGCGGGATGAGAAAAAAAAAATCCTAGATCTAAGATGCCTGCAATCCTAATAATCAGATCAGTAAGAAGAATTAGCACAAGCAATTAAAATTAAACGTAGTACAGAAATTACTATGAGTGCAGAAATTATGCAGAGGTTATTATGAGTAAAACCTGGGAAGAAAACTCGGCACCCACCATCAGAGAGTTATTCTAGCTGGATTGGAGGTCGTTAGGGAACTACCTTGATTTATGTTAGGGCTCTACTCCTAATATCTCCTAGGTAGATCAAACAAAATAAGTTCTCATACAGCCAATAATGATATGGAGGAACTATCTTGAAGAAAAACCTCATATAGCACGAGATCTTGCTCGATCTAGAAAAGGAGACCAATCTGGTAGGAGTCGAAGGATGCCGTGGGGGTTCTACATTGAAGGAGATCGCCTTGCCTTTAGATCTGGATCACAAACTCATAATAAAAATCTGAATGCTTCAAATCTATTCAATCTTTAAGGAGACGGTGTTTAGATGTGAATCTGGTTGTGGGAGGTAAGAATAATTTTTTTTGTGGGAGGTAAGAATAATTTTTTTTTGTTGATTCGGGTATGTTGACCACAGATTAGGAGATAGAGGATAGGGGAGAAGAGGTAGAGGAGGAAAGAGGGAGGAATAAGGGGATGGAAGAAATGGGCAGAAGAGAGAGAGACGCCCAAAGAGATTTAAGAAGACTTTCTTATTCCAAAAATATGCTGCTATAACCATACGATTGGTAGAAATAAATAAAAGAGGGAGGATGCCCTCAACAACCCTCAAATCTCACTCCCGAAATCGCACCCAACCTTTCCTTGCATGTGTAAAATCATAGAAGAAAAGGGGGCAGCCCTTTCCTAGTGTGTGTGAAATCATGGTAGCATAGGAAGGGGGCGGCACTTTGGGCAAAGCCCATGCTAATGTTCTAATTATTTGAAATTCAAATTTCTTACTTGAATTTCAAATAATCTAGGCTTAGCCTAGTCAAGTAGAATGACCCACATAGGACTCACAGGACTTGAACTCATAGGACTTGAATACATTCAACTCAATTACATGACTCATGACTCAATTGATGATCAAATCAAACACAAAAGACCAAACCAAGTGCAGACATATAACCATCAAATTAAATACAAATTGGTTCTCCCATGATGAAGGTGATGGCCACAATCTATCAGCTATGATTTGCTGATGCTCCCCGATGAAGGTGATGGCTATGATTTGTTCTGCTGAAGGCGGTGTCCTCACTAGCGACATATGCCATCCTTCCCCTTAAGGCATAGGTCGACCTCTCAGCAGTACTCTAGTGGATCACATCTAGAAAGTGGTCCACCAAGATCCACTACTCACCTCCTACGGCCGACCAAAGATCGTCATCCAGATAAACCTTACTCTCGAATAGCATAGAAGGGCATGCTCCATCGACTCATCTTCCAGCCTACAGATTGGACAAAAGATTGTAAGCTCGATACCCCTATCCCTGAGTAAAGTATGCATTGAATGTCGGTCCCAAGCAACCTTCTAGAGAAAAAGCCTCATCCTGGGATTGGTAACCACTCTCTAGATCTAGAGTGTCTCAATTTTGGTACTCGCCACCAATTTGCATGTCTTGACAGATCTCTCATGGAATCTCTGGGGTAATATGAATGGCCCCACACCCTCAAGTTGTGGCAAGGATGGATAGGAGTTGGGATGGTGAGAATCTAATCCATGAGTAGGCCACTGAAGAGATGGGTCATGTCCTATGCTCTCCAGCTCCTACCATCGATAGTGAGTAGGTTATAGACTTGAATCTAATCATCCACCTCAATGCTAATGTAGGTTGGCCACCAGACAAGAGGCAAGCTAGAAATTTAAGCATCCTGACTCACAACCACCTACCACCCATCTGCAATTAACCATCTAACCTAGGCCATAGTTGTTGGGGCATGGGTACAAATCTCCTTCCAAATGGAGTAGCCTCGAATAGCCCAGACCTCAGACCCTTGACTCCATGTCCCATACTGAGCCCTTATCATCCTGCTCCACAAACAATCCAGCTGAATAAAGAATCTGGCAACATGCCTGGTGATCAAAGCCTCCCTCCTGATGAGAAGCAACTAAATTCCAAGGCCACCATCCTCCATAGGTTGGCACACTACATCCAGGACAACAAGTGGAGCCCATGACAATCTTGCCTTGAGCTCCGTAGAAAATTTTGGAAAAGCTACTCTAACCACCTGAGACAAGGGCTCAGCACAATCCTGTTTGCCAAGAGATAAATAGGGATGGAACTAAGAAGTGATCTCACGAGCATCATCTTGCCTATCATGGAGAGGGCGCTAGCTTGCCAGCCCTTGAGGTGATCCTAGACCCATTGCTCCATGAGCCTACAATCAGCCCTCCTAAGACACTAACCAATGATTGGGAACCCCAGATAGATCAGGGCTCCAGTCTGCTCTTGGACCCTAGTGTCTCTCGAATCTCCTGCTTTATATAGATCTTCATCTTGGGGCTAAAAGTGACCATGGACTTCTACAGATTCACTAGCTAGCCTGATATTCGACAATAGGCCTCAATGATAGAGGCAAAACACCTCACATTCTATACTAGACTCGGCCAATCAAGAGGCAATCATTTATAAACAAGAGGTGCGAGAGAGGCTGAGCCCCAAGGATGGGCTAGTAGGGTTCCAGCTTTGACCCTCAACACCCAGGATAGAGCATCAACATATAAAATTAATGGTAAAGGGTAAGGGGGCAACCTTGGCATAGCCCAACCATCAAGTGAAAGAATTCTATTAGGGCACCATTGATCAAAATGGCAAAGCTTGGATGCTCCATATAGTCTATGATCCAACCAATCCACCTATTCTAAAAGTTGAGCTCTAAAGCATCTAACACAAAAATTGCTGGCTCATCCGATCATATGTGTGCTCCATGTCCAGCTTGATTACTATAAGACTTCGACGATCGGAGGTAGACTGCAGATCATGCATAAACTCTAAGATGAGCAAGATATTGTCAATGATGCTCCAGTCACTAAGAAAAGCACCCTATTCAAGAATAATCAAAAGTGGGACAATTGGCTTCAGCCACTTGACCAAAATCTAAGCACACACTTTATAAAGAATATTAGAAAATGTGTTCAAAAGTCAATCATCTAAGTTGTAGATGTCGAAATTAGTATATAAATTATTAAATAATAATAGTAATTTGGCTTATTCATCATAAAAGATTTATCTTTCTTAAATGAACTCTTAAGTTATGATGAAGTTTTTAGAACCATACTCAATCGATAAAGAAGAATTTATTGAATGATTCTTAAATTATTAACGATCAAATGATAAGTTATTTATTAGGATGATAGCTTATCGAGTATAGGTTGCTGTATGTTATATGTATTGATTGTCCTCTTAACCAAATGGTGTGGAGACACTAGTATGGCATGTAGGTGGGATGTAGGAGTATATTTGTACTAAACATGATCAATGTAGCACTCTACTCTCAAGAGTAGCTAGCTAAGGCTAATGGATATAAGTGTCCCTTCGATCTAAGATCACCACGATGACTTGCAAGCAACTCACTATACTATGGTGCCGGACTATCTATATTTTTAATGTAGTAATGAAAGATTTTTGGATGCAGATAAGTACTTGTAAAGTTAGTATGTGAGTCAAGATGGGATTGACCACTTCTGATTAACTTCAAGAAGAAAATGTCTCGCTATGTTTCAATTTAGCAAAACCTAGGCTTGGATAATCCTTGTGGGGAGTCATAGGATTTGTAAAATTTTGAAATCCAATATGGATGACTTGTATGAGTATTGATAGCTAACTCGAAGTTATCCTAAGTAATATTAGTTAAAAGGATGAATTATACGATAACCATAGGTCAGGGTTCTAAGAATGTTGCTTTGCATACATTCGATCTATCTGGACGTTGGGTACCATTACTAGATGGTCATTTCGATTAGTACAGAAATTAGTTTCTATGCTACAAGCTTAGGTTCGAACCTATGGAGTTACACACATAAGAAATTATTATCTGATCTGATGGTTGATTGATGATTAAAAATTATTAAATGATCGAATCATCAATGCGATTGATGATCGATCAAGTGCAAATATTATAGGAGGATTGATTGGCAACTGATTGCTAATTGGCTCAATTTGATTGAGCAATTAGGTTTAGATCAAGTCTAATTGAATTAAATTTAATTAGAATTGATTAGATATAATTGGGTTAAATCTAATTGATTTATTGGATAAGCCAATTATAAGAAAAAAACTATTCCTAGTTAGATTAGGACTTGAATGCATCTATTTCCTAATTAACTTAGAATTTAAATTAGATTTAAATTTGATTAAATCTAATTTAATTAGGCTCCTAGTTGGACTAGCATCATCCTTAATTGGGTTGCATTTAATTTGATTTAAATAAGATTTAAATGGGGTTTGACCTAGTCTACAATGGAGAGTCCTAGCTAGACTAGGACTCCTAATCCCTTGCGCCTAAGAAAAGCCCACTCCCCTTATTTTTATTTCTAGTGTTTACATGAATTTTTTCATGCCTAAGAGAGGTCTCCAAACCCCCTATCTAGAGTTTTTGGAATTAAATTTGACTTGGTCAAATTTGCAAATTAGTTTTGAATTGGATTCTATTTGATAGAGTCCTTGAAATCCAAAACTCCTCTTCTTTTTAAGAAATATATCCCATGCCTCCTTAAATTTTTGTGCCCCTTTTTCCTTCATTTTGTGCAATGGTTTTCTGATCCCCATGCCAGAAAAATATGGGAGGCATCCAAGAGTTGGATGCCCCCCAAACTCCTTGGGTTTTTGACTTGGTCAGCTAGGTATTTGGCCTAGTTTCAACTTCCTATGGGATGCCCCCTATAAGATAGCTTGTTGGTGTGAAATACCTAATTTTTTCTACATAAAATCAAAAGAGAGAGAGGTAGAAGGGCATGGAGGAGGGGCATTCAAAGGGTTGGGCGTTGATGGTTTCTTTTGGACATGATGTGATCATGTCCTAATGAGAGAAGAATAAGAAAAGAAAGTCTTCTCTTAGGGTTTCTTTGAGAGATCTTTTCTTCAACATGCTTGAGGGATTTTTCTATGAGAAAAATTAGAGAGAAAGATGTCTAGAGCATGGGAAAATTGTAGAGGAAAAGGTCTCCTCTTATCTAGGTTTAAAGATCTATTTAAGACATCAATGGTTGATGTCTTGAAAAGAAGATGGGTCTTCTCTTGATAATCTTTTTCAAGCCTATTTCTTTTCTTCTTTTAGGAAGATCCAAGAGTTAGACTTCTTCTTTAATATTCCTTCTGATCTTCATCTCTTGGAGTGTCCAAGAGATCTAAAAAAATCTTTACAGATCGACCATCGGGAGGGATCCACGAGAAGCTAGCACTTTGCGCGGATCTTCATTCGACGAATCTTCGATTTGCGAGCAATCTCATATAGACTATCCATAGAGTTCGAATGCATTGTGTGGCTCCAAGCAATAAGAAAAATAATAATTTTAGCTATGATGTTCTCGATCCATGTAAAGGTAAGAGATCTGATCTTTTTTCTAATCTGGATGCGATCTAGATTTTCTAGAACTGTTCTAGACTAAGGTATTGGTATGATCAATACCAATCATTGTTTTATTTTTTAGATTCGTGTTTGCATCTTAATTTATCATAGATCCTAGATATAGGGTTTAGTGGTTAGATCACATGCATAAATAGATTAAATAGTTTAATCTATGTCTTTCGCTGCATTTAATTTCGAAAAAGTTTCGAAAGTTATGCATGAAACCTTGCATGTTTTCCAACTGTGGTATCAGAGCACTAGGTTCTTTTATGACACAATCATGCATGCTTCAAAATAAATCAAAAAATAAAAATTAAAGATTGTACATATTGATCATAAGATTGTCTTGTTGTAAGGATAATCCCTTATAATAAAAAGATCGTCCTAGTATGTGCTGATCTAAATTTTTGAATCATGAAAAAGTTAGATGTGATTTAAATAATTTTATAATTTAATTTTTTGATTTTAAATTTGAAATAAATAGATATTAGATCTATTTTAGATTATTTAGATTAGATCTAAATAATATCGGATTGCTCATACTGATTATAAGGTTGTCTGCTGTAAGGTTTATCCTTACAATGGAGAGGTTGTCCTAGTATGTGCTGATCTAAAAAATCTAAATCATAAATTTATTAGATAAGATCTAAAATAATTTATGATTTATTTTTAAATTTTAAATCTAATATTAATTGCTTTATGATCTGATTTTGATCATTTAGATAAGATCCATATGATGTGTTTTTTGCTTAGATCTACATCCTCACATTACATATGTTTGATATGTAGTTTTGATTTTTGAATCTAGAATGTATATGTATGACATATCTGCTTTGTGAAATTTAAATTGCAAACTTATTTTTTGTAAAATCCTAGATTCAAAATTCTAGGACATGATCTAAACATTGAAATAAATCAGATCTAAAACTATGAATTGAATGTAATTCAATAAAAATTGTTTACACTTTAAAAATATTTTAAAACTTAAAATAAAAAATTAGTTCTGAGATTTTGAACCCCAATCCATAAGCCTTGAACTTAATTAAGAATTAAGTGATTATTTAGGATCTAGGTTTGTGATTTAAAGATCTTAAGATAATTTTATAAAATATGGGTTAAAGGGTAATGAGTTAGCTTGATTAGGTTATTAACTGGGTTAGTCCCAAGATTAGATTAAATATGGACTAAGTTAAGAAATTGATCAAACGTAATTAATAGTTAATTAGGATTAGGTCATTTCTTTTCTATAGATCAATTCAATAGTTATAGTTGATCAAAGTCCATGCATCTAATAAATGGATACTGATTGTGGCTCAGTGGTTGAGCTTGAGTCTTTGGGTAGACCAAATCAAAATTGATAAACTGATTGCTGTCTAACGTAAGTTTGGTATTTTCAAACCAGTGGTTTTTAATTGGTAACCTGCTTATCTGATCATTTCTGATGGTATCTAAGGCAAGCCTTGGCAGATCCTCTTATTAATCTCACTTACTTGGCTAATGTGGTTAATTAACTTTTGATTAGGTTGCTCGTTGATTCATGCTAACCCATATCACATAAGAAATCAATGAGATTGATTTTATTTAGTGAGACTGATCTAGGTGCCTATGGACCTAAATTGATCCTAGTCCTCATCTATGACTTGAGAAGTCAGTGGAAGGATTTGACTTGGTGAAGTTAGCGGGAGCAATTTGGTCCATGTCTTCTCTATCTTTAAATCATAAAAAAAATTTAAATTCTCTAAATTATTAGGTTCTTAAAATGACTAAGTTATGGAGATAACTGAGTCATAGCCTCCTATTAAGGTGTTTGATAATGGATCTAATAGTTTGGTGTTTATCGAGATATTAAAATTATCATTCATCATATGATGATTAGGTCGCACTCTCAGGATTGCGATCAGGTTAGCTAGAGCGTTCCTCGGGACTAGTCATCATTCATTTATTATACCGAATTCTATCATGTTAATAGTTGGACCTAACCGAGACTTTCAGTGGAGGTGCCTTACACCTACTGAAGAGAAGTCTAGGACAAAACTAAATTACTAGAAATTATTTAGAGAAATAATTGATTGAGAACCTATCCATAGGTGCACATGGGTTAGCTAGAGCTTTCCTCAGGCCCGCTTGCAATCTATGTAGATTCTAGTACCTACTAGAAAATTAAAGTAATTCCTCGAATTGGAGGTAGAGGCTATCAATTCATATAAAATAGTGGGAGAACCTTTAGATTAAAGTCCAAGTCTTTAGGCTTAAAATAATTCATATACATTAGATCATTATTCTCTTTTCTTTAGATTATGGTTAAATCCTAATTGCTCCAATCACTATTAGATAGTGATGTATTTATGGGACCCAACTTTGATAATCAATATCAAAAGTTGAATTTGTTCAACAGCACGAAAAGGGTTCATGCTGGGGCTACTAAGTCTAGTCAAAACAAAATATTCAAAGTTAATCCAAATTAGGTAGAGTGCTTCTACTGTTAGAAGCAAGGCCATAGGAAGAAGTACTATTCTGAATATCTTGCTTTCCTTAATCCCAATAGGCTGAACAAGAGAAAAGAGCAAAGTGTTTCTCATCAAGAATATTATATGATAACACCTTGTTATTTCTCTATTTAAATTTCTACTACCTAGGTATTAGATATCGGTAGTCTTATGCAATTCGTTGCATGGACTTTAAGTAAGTAGAAAGTTTAAAAATGATAAGAAATTTTTGAATGTTAGATTGGAAATCCTATTCCAGTTCTAGCTTTAGGAATTGTCGAGCTTATTTTCAAAAATTATCATTTAGAGTGACTATCACTATTGTCCATCATTTATAATGAATATGATCTTTAATGGCCTTTTAGCCAAAGATGATCACCATTTATCTATAAAAAGAGATTATTATGATATCATTATGAATAATGTTACAATAATGCATGGACAATAAATAAATGACATATACTTTTTATCATAGCCTGTTAAGTGTAATATACATATCTATTAAACATCTTAAGTTAGATAATATAAAGGATGTCTACCTTTGGCATTATAGGCTTAGTCATGTTAACAAGAACAAGATAAACAGGTTAACCTTAGAGAAAAATCTCAATATCAAAGATTATGAATCATTGTTGACCTATGAGTCTTGTCTTCTTAAGAAGATGGCAAGGTCATCTTTTACTAGAAAAGATGAAAGAGCCGGTAAAGTTCTAAGTCTCATACATAGTGATGTATGTGGACCTATAAACTCTAGTGCCAGAGAAGGATATCAATATTTCATTATATTTATAGATGACCTATCTAGGTATAGGTATGTCTAGCCTGAATCATTTGAAATATTTGAATAGTTCTATAATGAAGTGAAAAAATAAATTGGAAAAGATATTAGAACTCTTCGATCAAATCGAGGAGGCGAATACTTATATAGTGAGTTTTTGATATATTTAGGAGGGATTAAGATTTTCTCATAGTGGATTCCTTTCAGAACATCACAGGTTATTGGTGTATTGAAAAGAAGAAATTGAACATTGTTAGACATGGTTCGATCCACAATGGGGTTTACTAGTTTGCCTGTTTTAGGGTTAAGCTCTTGAGACTACTTGTTTTACTCTAAAAATTTATACCAAGAAAATCTATCGTAAAGACTCCATATGGGATATGGATCAGATGTAGACCTAGACTCTCTCACCTTCGGGTTTAGGATTGTTAGGGCTACATCAAATGTTTGCACATAGATAAATTTGGAGCCTGGTTTCATAGGTGTATGTTTATAGGGTACCTTAAGGATACTAGAGATTATTACTTCTACCATGCCAAAGAACAAAAATTATTCTCAAAAGTAGGACATTCCTTTTGGAAAAGAGTTTCTTAGAGAAGAAACTGATGTATGAAAAGTTAAACTTAAGAAAGTTCGATCGGTAGAATGAACTGACACAATTTAGTAAACCTATAGAATTAGATTTGATTAGATCAAACCTGGAGCCTATTAAAGAGGCATCTTTAAGAAGATTTGGTAGAGTATTGCATTAGCCGGATAGATACTTCGATATCTATATCTGGAATGGAGATCCTATTGAGCTCGATGAGAACAATAAGGATCCAATCATCTATATGAATGCCATGCAGAAATCTGACTCTAAAAAATGGCTTGGAGCCATGAAATCCGAATTGAAGTTTATGGAGATCAATAGTGTGTGGACACTAGTTGATTCACCTAAAGTGATAAAATTCATTAGGTGCAAATGGATTTTTAAAAGGATCAGAATAGCGCAAATAGGAAGATAGGGACCTATAAAGCCCGTTTGGCTATCATCTTAGAGTTGGAACGTATGTTTTGAATGTATGTCTTTGTTATGAACAAAGAGGAATCTTGCATTTGTAAGTAGGCAAAAGATTCTATAGTGTTATTCCTTGTGTTCTCTGTGGGTAATATTCTCTTAATTAGGAATGATATTCCAGCATTACAAGAAATAAAGATTAAGCTATCATCTTATTTCTCCATGTACGAGACTAGATATGGTATACTCACTTGAGGTAGCGAATAGATATTAGTCTGATTTGGATGAGAACTATTGAAAGATTGTATAGACAATCCTTAAGTATTTGATAAATACTAAGATCCAGTGACTCATATATGGAGAAACTAACTTAAAACTTATGGGATATTTTGATTTCAATTTTTAGTCAAATAAAGACAACAGCAAGAGAATGTCAGATCATGAATTTATTCTAATTAAAAGAACAGTCTGATGAAAAAGTTCCAAGCAAAATACTATAGCCTCCTATTCTATTAGTGATGTAGAGTACATAGTGATATCTGATGCAGTCTTGTAGGCTATGTGGTGGCATAAGTTCATTAGCAAGCTAGGAGGGCACCCTCGATCGATGGTTTAGTCCTAATGTAGCATTAGAGCCATAGCTCAGGCTAAAGAACTGAAGGTACACTACAAGATTAACATACTCTGCATTACTATCACCTTAGATTTTAGATCAGGATGACGTCGACCTATAGAAGATCGATGAAAAAGGAGATCCATTTGTTAAGACCTCGAAACTAAGAAGTTCTACAAGCTCAAGTGGAAAATAGGTATTTGATACTATTTTGATTGGCTTTAGTCTAAGTGAAAGTTATTAGAAAATGTATTCTAAAGCCAATCATCTAAGTTGTAGATGATTGAAATCAGTATATAAATTATCAAATAATAATAGTTATTTGGCTTATTCATCATAAAAGGTCTATCTTTCTTAAATGAACTCCTAAGTTATGATGAAGTTCTTAGAACCATACTTAATCGATAAAGAAGAATTTATCGGATGGTTCTTAAATTGTTCATGACCAAATGATAAGTTATTTACTAGGATGATAACTTATCGAGTATAGGTCGTTGTATGTCTTATGCATTAGTTATCCTCTTAATCAAGTGGTGTGGGACATGCTATGGCATGCAGGTAGGATGTAGAAGTACATCTGCACTGAACGTGATCAATGTAGTACTCTACTATCAAAAGTAGGTAGCTAAGGCCAATGGGTATGAGTATCCCTCCGACCTGAGATCACCATGGTGACTTACAAGCAACTCACTATACTTTGGTGCCAGACTACCTGTATTTCTAATACAGTAACGAAAAGTTTTTGGGTGCATTCAAGTACTTGTAGAGTTAGTGTATGAGTCAAGATGGGATTGACCACTCCTGATTAACTTCAGGAAGAGAATGTCTCGTTGTGTTTCAATTTAGCAAAATCTAGGCCTACGTAATCCTCGTAAAGAGTCACAGAATTTATAAAATTTTGAAATACAATATGAATGACTTGTATGAGTGTTGATAGTTAACTCAAAATCATTCTGAGCATTATTGGTCAAAGAGATGAATTATATGATAACTATGGATCAGGGTTCTAAGATTGTTGCTTTGCATACATTTGACCTATCCGGATGTCGGATACCATTACTAGATGATCATTCTGATTAGTAAAAAAAATAATTTCTATACTATCATCTTAGGTTCGAACCTATGGGGTCATACATAAGAGATTGTTATCTGATTAGATGATTGATCGATGATTGAGAATCATTCAATGATCGAATCATCAACGTAATTGATGATCGATCAAGTGCAAGTGTTACAGAAGGATTGATCGGCAATTCGATTACTAAATGACTTAATTTGATTGAGTGATTAGGCTAAGATCAAGTCTAATTAAATTAGATTCAATTAGAATTAATTTAGATTTAATTGGGTTAAATCCAATTGATTTATTGGATAAGCCAATTACAAGAAAAAAACTATTCCTAGTTAGACTAGGACTTGAATGCACCTATTTTCTAATTGACTTAGAATTTAAATTAGATTTAAATTTGATTAAATATAATTTAATTGAGCTCCTATTTGGACTAAGATCATCCTTAATTGGGTTGTATTTAATCTAATTTAAATAAGATTTAAATTGGATTTGACCTAGTCTACAATGAAGGGTCCTAGTTAGACTAGGACTCCTAATCCTTTGTGCCTAAGAAAAGCCCATGCCCCTTATTTTTATTTTCAGATGTTTACGTGAATTTTTTCATGCCTAAGAGAGGTCTCCACGCCCTCTATCTGGAGTTTTTGGAATTAAATTTGACTTGGTCAAATTTGCAAATTAGCTTTGAATTGGATTCTATTTGATAGAGTCCTTGAAATCCAAAACTCCTCTTTTTTTAAAGAAATATGTCCCATGCCTCCTTATATTTTTGTGCCCCTTTTTCCTTCATTTTGTGTGATGGTTTTCTGATCCCCATGCTAGAAAAATAAGGGAGGCATCCAAGAGTTGGACGCCCCCCAGACTCCTTGGGTTTTTGACTTGGTCAACTAGGTATTTGACTTAGTTTCAACTTCCTATGGGATGCCTCCTATAAGATAGCTTGTTGGCGTGAAATACCTGATTTTTTCTATGTAAAATCAAAAGAGAGAGAGGTAGAAGGGCATTGAGGATGGCACTCAAAGGGTTGGGCATTAATGGTTTCTTTTGGACATGATGTAATCATATCCTGATGAGAGAAGAATAAGAGAAGAAAGTCTTCTCTTAGGGTTTCTTTAAGAGATCTTTTCTTCTACATGCTTGAGGGATTTTTTCATGAAAAAAATCAGAGAGAAAGACATCTAGAGCATGAAAAAATTTTACAGGAGGTCTTCTTTTGTCTTGGTTTAAAGATCTGTTTAAGACATCAATGGTTGATGTCCTGAAGAGAAGATGGGTCTTCTCTTAATGGTCTTTTTCAAGCCTATTTCTTCTCTTCTTTTAGGGAGATCCAAGAGTTGTACTTTTTCTTTAATCCTTTTTCTGATCTTCATCTCTTGGAGTGTCGAAGAGATCTAAAGAAATCTTTATAGATTGACCATCAGGAGGGATCCGCCAGAAGCTAGCACTTAGAGCGAATCTTTGTTCGACGAACCTTCGATCTACGTAGCGATCTTCTATGGACTATCCATAAAGGCCAGACGTGTTGTGTGGCTCCAAGCAATAAGAACAACAATGGTTTTAGCTATATTATTCTCAACCCACATGAAGATAAGAGATCTAATCTCTTTTCTGATCTAGATGCGATCTAGATTTTTTTGAACTATTCTAGATCTAGGGTATTAATGTGATCAATACCAATCATTATTTTATTTTTTAGATTTATGTTTGCATCTTGATTTATCATAGATTCTTGATGTAGGGTTTAGTGATTAGATCACATGCATAAATAGATTAAAAAGTTTAATCTATATCTTCCACTGTATTTGATTTCGAAAAAGTTTTGAAAGTTATGGATGAAATCCTACATATTTTACAATAGAGAGTGGTACAGAGACTAATCGGTCTGAAGTGATCTAAGGTAGATGCTTCAGGATGAGAGTGATTAGAGTCTTCTTCAACTCATTCGGGATGCCTTGGGAGTCGAAGACCAACTGCACAGCCTCCACTATCTCCCCTTAGATGATAAGCCAGTATCAACAGAAGAAGACGGGGGGGATCCATTTGGCCCTTGGGCTTTATCCTCCTCAAGAGACCAAAGGATGTTAAAAAGCAATGGTTTCATGCATGTAGATTTTAACTTTTAACACTACAAGAAATTGGATAATTAGCGATAAAGCTTCTCTGGTCCTTCACTAATCGATGCTAAAACTCTGAAAATTACAAATGTCAAGATAGGAATAATGCTTGATATTATCAGAAATGCCTAGAAAATATCATATTTATGAAGCAGAAACATAAATGTACTTCTATTAATTATTATTATGGAATATAAATATATATGGAATATGCTGAATTATTCGATTCGAATTGAAATTATCAATTCATCTAGAGCTGATTATCATCGCTAATAGTATTTTGTTGTCGCTAATACTATTAGTAATGGCATTCCATCACTAATTGATAGTCGAAAAAAATCTAGTCGCTAATTTCGGCTATTAGCGACGGATTTCTTAGCCATCACTAATACTAGTTATTAATGACGACATTAGCGAGAGCTATATTCCATCGCTATTTATATCCTAATTTTTAAATAAAATATTAAAAAAATCTAAAAATATTTAGTGTTGGCTTTTTTGTCGCTAATGCCATTGCTAATTATGTTGGTAATAATTAAATTTATTTTTTTAAAAAAATTGATAATAATATTTTGTTATTAGTAATGGCTTGAGCCATCATTAATGCCATCGATAATAGTTAAATTTATTTTTTAAAATTATAATAATATTTTTTAAAATATCTTTTAATTAATCACGATCAATTATGGTTTCTAACATCTATTATAATTAAAATCCAAAGATAATATGATAATTATAAATAAAAACTTAATTATATTATATTAAAAATATAAATTATATAAATTTACAAGCAGTATAAAAAATACATCAAAATAAAAAAAAATCAGCTTAAATCCTCCTCATCCTCTTGCTCCTGTCCAACAGTTGGTGAATGAGAGCTAGATGTCCTAGCATCCTGAAATAAAAAAAAAATATTATTAACAAATTTTAATATGGAGGCATATCTTTCAATATAGAGGCATATCTTTCGATACACTCCTTCGATTCTTGAACAAATTATTTCTACACATTCCATTCGATGATATGGAGCTATAGACACCCCCAGTCCATCAATTAAATGGTTCAATTAAATTTTTAGCCCCTACATCTCCTTCTCTAACTCAAGCGTAAATATGTGAAGCTTCTAAATATAAAACTTTAAAACAAATAAAAGAGTTTACTAATAGAATTACCTAATGTAATGGCTAGAACAACGAGCCTAGCTAGTTGGGTAGCTATGGATTCTGGAGAATCTCCATAACGGTATCGCGGATGGCACCTCAGAAGCTCTGAGGTCACTGGCTTAGAAGCCTTTGCACAACCTTCTCCACGTGCACATCACTCCAGGTCTAGGACGTCGAGGCCTATGAGAATGTCAAAGAATATCGAGATGCTGGAGGGTCAAAACTATAGCAAAATCCTATGACTCAGCTCCTACTCACCCCTTCGGTGATCTTGAGCCATCTCTTAAGGTCAATGAGGGGCTGAGTGGACGAATCTTCATCATACTGCATAACGACGTATTCTATGTAATCTACCTACATAGTTTAGAAATATATTAGTTCTAATATATATTTTAGATCCTGTAATAAGTTAATAAATATAGTTTAAAATTTTTACCATGATCTATTATGACCTAGAATCTAAGTAATCACTAGTCCTCCTAGATTGGTGTGTAGCCTCCCACAACCGCAACTGGCCTAGTTGATGACCCAGCTACTGTATCTACAATAAGTAAATAATAAAATTAAATTAATTAAAGCATATATATAAGAGTTTTTATATGTAGTTTTACTAAAGAGTTTTGGTATAGATTTCTTACTAGTCTATCAACAACAACATGTGTACCGATGGAGCTACCCGTATGCTTGATCGAATTCTGCTAGATGATTTGGTTCTATCGATCCCTCTATCACTTATTAGAGTACTCCTCGCTACTCTACTAGTCACAGAGGGCCTTCCATACATCCACCCACATCCAATGATCCTTGTAAGACCTCTAGATTGATGGTGACTGAAATTCAGAATGCTTGATGGCAAACTGTTGAAGGCCATATAGACCATCCTAGAACCTCCATGTGGCCACCTCCTCAAAGGTCCGACGGCCAGCCTTCTCATCCTCAGGAGTCTCGAATCAATAGTACTCTTGCAAGTAGAAGCAATTATATATTAATAAATAGAATACAAACCTACAGTGAATTTAAAAATTAAATATTTCTTACTTATTTGAAACATCTCCCAGGCTGCATCATGAGCTCCAGACGGCTAGCTAGAATTCATTCACTGGCCCTGGCATCAAGTGTTAGATGATGTTGATAACCAGACGAGATACTCTAGACTCTCTAAATTTGTAGCAAAATTGATTTTGAAAAATAAATATTAAAGAATGGCTAAATTCTAAATATATTAATTAAAGTTGTAGTACTTACGAGCGATTTTGAATATAGATGAGCGCTTTATCCTTCGATCGACTTAGAGATGCCATGAGCCAGGTATGTCTTTGACCATGACTCTATGTCTGGGAGCCAGTCACTACTGTGTGTGACTATGGGATCACTAGTGACCCTTGTCATCCAAACCTGAGTGCAAAAATCTAATATAAAGAATGTTATATTAGTTAGCAAAAGAAAAAATAACATAAATAAGAATATCTAAAGTATCAGAGTTTATCACTTGCTGTGAGAGGTACGAAACTATGTGTTATGGTATCAACTTGCTCTAATACTAATTATTGTGGAAGTCTGGCCAAGACACCACAACCTCAAGACCTTCTTAATACTGCTTGCATTGCACTCAATCATGTGTGGATACCGCAAAAGAAAGAAAGAATAATACAAGACAAGAAAGCATACCTAGTATATATGGATTAGACTAAGGTCTACCTACATGGGGCGTGCAAGTTTTACTATGAGAGAAAGAAAAATCAAACAATACAAGAAAAATTTACCACCCAATCCTTGTATAAGAGTCTCTTAATAAGAAGCCTCAAAACTCTCACAAAAATTCTTTAAAATATCTCAAGAAGTCTCTCAGCACCTCTAGAATGTTAATAGCTTTTTGACATAATAAATGGTTCATCAATTAAAGTTATATAGACTCTAGAAACTCAAAAATAGTGTTCCATTAGGAAACCCAGTTCCAAACACATTCAAGATCGATTCTGGATTGTCCGATCATGACTGGCTCCCTTCTGGGCCATCGGATCATGCACACAACCTCTTGATCAAGCTAGGATTGAGTCTGGATTGTTGAATCATGATCGGAAGCTCTCTTGGCCATTGAATCATGCAAAACAACACTGATCATGCCAGATTGAAGCCTCAACCATTCGATCTCAATTGGCTTAAACCAGAGCCATTGGATCATAATTAGTCCATGGAATAGTATCGTGGACCACATGAAATAGCTGAGAAAACCAAAATTTGATCCATGCGTGTGCTTATGAGCAGGCAGTCCATCATGGACCGTGCTACACCGCATGGGCTGGGTGCTCGCATGGCCTGCTCCCACGCAGCCCATGCATGGCCCCGCGTGTGCTCGCTCGCCTGGCCAGCAGCATGTGGCTAGCTCAGCATTGCCATGCACTGCCAGCCTGGGCTGCATCATCGCTGATCGATGCCACCTATGGGCCCTTCCAATGGGTCTAAGGGTCGACTACCCCACTCCAATCTTCTTTCATGCGTATCTTCTTCGTCTGGACTCCATTTGGACTATTCTTAGGCTCGTTGGACTCTGTTCGTCATCCTGGATCTTATTCTAGATTTATTATAGATTGAATCTCAAGATATTTTTCTCAAAAATCTTCATTTTGACTTGGTATTCGGCCTCTACCTATCTTTAAGATCTTGTGTTTCATCTCACCCTCATGCCCTAGGGCACACTTGCTATCTCATGGATTTGCAAATATCGGTGTCGAGCTAGGCTGCTCGATCCCACCTCCATCATGGGCTGTGTCCACTCTGATCAAAGACCTACTCGAGAAAGTCTTCTATGGTAATTGAAATTTTACTCTGCGAAGTCGCCTCTCATCCTCCCGAGTCTCTCATCTTGTGCTTGATCCATCTCCACCTGGAGCTCCACCTCACACTGGACTCTCTCTAGCTCTTGAAGCTCTATCTCGCACTGAGCTTCTTGTTAGATAGTTATATCCTCTCATCTTTTTTTTCTCCTCCAATATTATCCTATCATCTTGCATGAGCTTCAAGATTTTATTACCAGCTACCTACCTGTAGCCATTTGAATCTAGTCTGCTCAGTGAGATAAGATTGTCTGAAATTGGATATGTATCAGACCTTCCCCAATCTTCTCACCACACCATCATGTGTCCTTCAGCTGACCATTCCGATGCCTCTGATCGTACATATCGATCCATCCGATAGATGAACTATAACATCTCAAATTTAGAAAATAGTGAATTAAAAGATTTATGTTAGTGTATGTATGGCATAGTAATTTATTTATGATATATTTGAGTATAAATTATAACTATCTACCATTTTGATTTCTGAAAATTTTTTAAGTCTGGAAACCAGCACTAATAAGGAGGGCTATATAAAATATGTATTTTTTTAGAATAAAAGGTCTTGATAATTGATTCTTAGATATTGGTGAGCTACAAAATAATTTTTAATGAAGTTTGGAGTTTCTTTAATCGATTTATTTTGAAATAAGAAAGTTTTAAAAGTTTTGGGTTAGGAGAATTTGATCTAGAATCCAAATTTTGGTATTCTATTTTTAAGAATTTTGATTTTTCTGATATTTTTATTGAATCCAAATAGGGGGGTGTTCCTTATTTACATTGACATTAACTTAAAAAAATAATAAAAATAAGCTGAGTAGTGAGTAAAGCTATGAGCAAAGGATGAAATAAGTTTCTGTTGAAACCCAGGGAAAGTGGTCGACATTTGTCCAGAAGGTGTTGACCCTGTCTCAAAAAAATAGAGAGACTATTTCAAGATGATTTATGGTGGTACACCTAGGGGTTGACACTTGCCTGATAAGGTATCGATACTTTAGATAACCTGAGGGATGATCTAGGGGCGGACCTGTGTGTGGGTGTCGATAGTTATTGTCAAAGGTGTCGACCACAATCATGGAAAAACCTGAGAGTAGGTTTTAGCCGACAGCTTTTCAAGTGGAATTTTAAAATAGTTGTTGAGGAGATTGTTAGGAATATGTTCCAAAGCCAATCGTCAGCTTGTTGATGGTTATGCTACTTATTGTACTTGTATATAAATTATCAAATAATAAAAAATATTTTAGTATTGTCTTCTAATGAACTCCTGTGTTGTGATGATCTCCTTAGGACTATCTAGATTTGACAAAGGAGGATTTGTCATTTAGTCCTTAAATTTTTTATGATCAAAAGATACATTGTTATTTAGGATGACAACATTTATCGAATATAGGTCGTTGTATACCATATAGGTTGGTTATCTTCGTAATCAAGGAGTATTGGGACACTGGCATGACATGCAAGTGAGATGTATGGGTACATCTGCACTGAACTTGATCAACTCTGAAACTTTTCTTCTATCATGATTAGTCCTGAAGAATATGGGAATAAGTGTCCTTTAAACCTGAGACCACCATGGTGACTTGCAAGCAACTCACTATACTTAGTGAAGGAAAAATCCTATTTTCCAGGTCAGGTTCATTTAGATGTGATTTGACCAAGAGAAATATTTCAAAATTTTTTTTCTTCAATCTAAATTAGATCTGATACTTTTTAGATCTGATTAGATGGATCTAATAAATAAAATAAAAATAAATTAAATCATATTTAATTTATATCTTATTGTTGGTTTATCCTATTTTTCTGTGACGATCCTATTGATTGTCTGAGGTTCTGGATGCAGCCACGCAATCGTCTGACCTCTATCGGTATCCACTCAGGTAGGATCTGAAGATCTCCTCCTTCTCAATCTTTTTTCTAAAGATTAGATCTAAATCTAATCTTGAAGGTCTTTAACATAATTTTTGAAGATCCGAAGTCGTCTCTTGCAGCAGTGCTTCTTCTTGCTTTCTTGTTGTCTTTCTCTTGCCTAGATCGCACCAAACTAAAGCCCAAAGCCTCTTGGGCATGGAGAGGAGAGAGAAGATCAGAGGTAGGCATGGAGAAGAGGGGAGAGGGGCTATATGGCATGGGCAAGGAAAGAACTCTCTAAATCTAGGCGCAGATAGGATTTATATAGATCCTGCTGCGCCATGCAGTGCCACATCATCCCAGCCAATCACGTCTCTTCATGCAATCTGATCTAAATTTGATTGATGGGATGACATCACCTGATCCAATCAGATGAGAGCCCCTTCAAACATCCTTGGGTGGCACCAAGATTGATCAAAGTAGAGTCTTAGGTGCCACCTAAGTTTATTCCATGAAGCAACCTGGAGTCCCATCTATATGAGACTTCAAGCATCATCATCCTTGGATGCACGCCTCCCTAGGTGTGTGCCCCCTCCCTTTCCTCCTTTTAGTAGATGGACAAAGGTCAAATCTCTCTTCTATGGGTGCATGACACATGGACAGATGTCTAAGTGTCAAAGGTCAACGTTTGACCAAAGTCAAAAGACAAGAATTAGCAGATGATGAAAAATGGCAGATATTGTCTTAAATTTATCTCATAAATTAAGACAATCCTTTTCTGATCTAAACAAACTCCAGTCAGATCAAGTAAAGATACCTGAGTGAGCCCAAATACATTTGGCTCAGTCGAGATAACTTTTAATGATTGTTGAAGGAGAACATTAGGCTCAATCCTGTGCTAGCACGATTTTCTTGAACCTAATTGAATCATTTTCAAATCACTTGAACTGGGTTAGTCCAATTGATGATATCCAAATCCAAATCCTTGTTTGTGTGACTCAGTTAGATTTAGTTTCATATGGTAATGGGATATGTCATGATCTCTATCATCGACATCATCGAAATACCTTCCAATGGATTAGAACTTTTTTGATTCCGACAACTAGTATGATCGATCATCCAAATCATTCTAATTGCTCCCAAAATCCATCAGTGACACCTAGCAGTATATGGTGGCAACCCATCAGAACTAAGAATGAACCTCTCGGTGCAGTTACCTCTGTGATTAAGTTTCTCTATCTTGAGCTCCGATCAGATTAGGGTTAAGGTGAACTCGTCAAACCCTAATATCCATCATACGATTAATCATTTGATTTAAGTCCAATATGAAAACCTTAATAGAAACTCTTTCTATTATTTCACTCCGCCATGGCCATGGGCTTATGGACTTGATTCTCATGATCATCATAGGGCTACTCCTCATCCATCGAGGTAGATAGATTCCCTATTGGTGCAATCCAATTCCTACAATGAACATGCTATAGCCAACATACATCTCAGGATTCCGAATGGCTAGGAGATCGAGTTGTGGTGTAGTCAAACTATAACACCCTCAAGGTGAACTATCGATGCACCTCAGGTCAAAGAATCAGACACACAACTGCAGGTTCGAGCTAGTCATCGGTGAGAAGGTAGACTTCCTAATGACTGCTCGAGGTGGTCACGCTCAGTGATCTTATTCTCTAACGAGTACCTATACTCTCGCTCTGGTGTCTCTACACCATAGACTCAAGACTCATCTAATATAAAGAAGCGATTGTACACCAATCTTTTGGATCAATCACCATCCTCATGATGATCCTACGATCGGGAGCATTTTATGAGTTAATAACAAAAATTCATGTCTTAAATTTTCAACTCTTGAAAATATGAATTATCATTACCATTAACTCAAGGGATGTATCACAGATACTAAATACACATTATGATAAAAAATAATTTATTTTATTATTTATAGTTAAAATTATAATTTTGCTCTTAGAAGTGTATAATAAGTGTCAGCCAATTCTGACTTCTAGGGCATACATATCTAGCAAACTCCCATTTGACCTAAAGCTAATTGGCTACAATTCTAAGTCCTATTTTCTTAAGGTGGGCTTCGATCTTCTGTTGGCCTAATGGCTTTGTGAGTTGGTCTGCCGTATTATCTGTGGAGTCAACTCTCTTGACCTCGATGTAATCTTTCTTAAGGTAATCGCGGATGAGGTGGGATCGCCGCTCGATGTGCTTGGATTTTTGGTGAGACCTCGGCTCCTTAGCAAGGACTATGGTGCCATTGTTATCATAGTATAGAGGAATGGCATCTGATGGCATCACTCCGATCCCTGCTGCAAACTTCTTATACTAGAATGCCTCCTTCATAGCTTCTGATGCAACGACGTATTCTACTTCCATGGTGGATTCTGCGATTACTGTCTGCTTGGAACTCTTCCAACTGACAGCATCATCATTATATACAAATAGACTCTCAGATGTCAACTTTCGATCATTTACATTAGACATAAAATTCGAGTCTATATACCCCTAGACTTGGAGTTCTTCATTACCAAAAACCAACAACATATCCTTAGTTCTTCTTAAGTACTTAAGGATACATTTCATAGAAATCTAGTATTCTTCATCTGGATTCAACTAATATTTGCTCGTGACACTCAAAGCATGAGCTATATCAGGTCGTGTACATAACATGGCATACATAAGACTCCCTATTGCTGAAGCATAAGGGATCTTGCTCATGCATTCTATTTTCTCAGGTATGCTAGGGCACATCTTCTTGGAGAGATGAATGCCATGTTTGAAGGGTACCAAATTCCTCTTGGAGTTTTCCATGCTAAACCTCTTTAGCACTTCCTCTATATACATCTTCTGTGAAAGTCCTAGCATCCTATTCGATCTATCTCTATAGACTTTGATTCCTAAAATAAAGGATGCTTCTCCTAGGTCTTTCATGGAGAATTCTTTGGATCACTACATTTTAACTATGGTCAACATAGAAATATCATTCTCAATAAGGAGGACATCATCCATGTACAATACGAGAAAGATAATAGCACTCTCACTGATCTTTTTGAAGATACATAGTTCCTCCTCGTTCTTAATAAAATCAAATAATTTGATCACATCATTAAAACGAGTATTCCAGCTCTGAGATGCTTACTTAAGTCCATATATGGATATTTGCAACTTGCATACCTTATGATTAGCATCACTGGATGTGAAACCTAATAGCTATTCCATATAAATATCTTCCTCAAGGTATCCATTTAAGAATGCCATTTTCATGTCCATTTGTCATATTTTATGATCAAAATAGGCTGCAATAGCAAGCAATGTGCGGATGGATTTTAGCATAGCTACTAGTAAAAAGGTATCCTGATAGTCAATGCCTTCGCATTGACTATACCTTTTTGCCACTAATCTAGTTTTGAATATCTCTACATTTTCATCCACATCAATCTTTCTCTTGTAGGCGCAAACAGGGTTTATATAGATCCTATTGCACCATGCAGTGCCACATCTCCCAGCCAATCATGTCTTGTTGTGCAATCAGATCTAAATCTGATTGGTGAGATGACATTACTTAATCCAATCAGATGAAAGCCCCTCTCAAACATCCTTAGGTGGCGCCAAGACTGGTCAAAGTAGAGTCTTAGGTGCCACCTAAGTTTATTCCATGAAGCAACCTGGAGTCCCATCTGTATGGAACTCCAGGCATCATCATCCTTGGATGCATGCCTCCCTAGGCATGTGCCCCCTCCCTTTCCTCCTTTTAGTAGGTGGATAAAGGTTAAATCTTTCTTCTATGGGTGCATGACACATGGGCAGATGTCTAAGTGACAAAGGTCAATGTTTGACCAAGGTCAAAAGACAAGAATTAGTAGGTGATGGAAATGGCAGGTGTTGTCTCAAATTTATCTCATAAATTAAGATAATCCTTTTCTAACCTAGACAAGCTCCAGTTAGATCAAGTAAAGGTATCTAAGTGAGCCCAAACATATTTGGCTTAGTCGAGATAATTTTTAATGATTGTTGAAGGAGAACATTAGGCTCGATCGTGTGCTAGCATGATTTTCTTAAACCTAATTGAATCTTATTCAAATCAATTGAACTGAGTTAGTTCAATTGATGATATCCAGATCCAAACCCTTATTTGTATGATCTAGTTAGATTTAGTTTCACATGGTAATAGGATATATCATGATCTCTATCATCAACATCATCGAAATACCTTTCGATGGATCAGAACTTTTTTGATTTAGACTAGTATGATCGATCATCCAAATCATTTTAATTGCTTCCAAAATCTATCAGTGACACCTAATAGTATATGGTGGCAATCCATCAAAATTAAGAACGAATCTCTTGGTGCAATTATCTGTGTGATTAAGTTCCTCTATCTTGAGCCTCGATCAGATTAGGGTTAAGGTGAACTCGTCAAATCCTAATATCCATTATATGATTAATCATTCGATTTAAGTTTAATATAAAAATCTTAATAGAAATTCTTTCTATTATTTTACTCTGCCATGGCCATGGGCTTATGGACTTGATTCTCATGATCATCACAGGGCTACTCCTCATCCATCGAGGTAGATAGATTCTCTATTGGTGCAATCTAATTCCTACAATGAATATGCTATAGCTAATATACACCTCAGGATTCCAAATGGCTAGAAGACTGAGTTATGGTGTAGTTAAACTATAACACCTTCAAGGTGAACTACCGATGCACCTCAGGTCAAAGAACCAGACACACAACTGTAGCTTCGAGCTAATCATCAACGGGAAGGTAGACTTTCTAATGACTGCTCAAGGTGGTCATGCTCAGTGCCCTCATTCTCTAATGAGTACCTATACTCTCACTTCGGTGTCTCTACACCATAGACTCAAGACTCATGTAGTATAAAGAAGTGATTGTATACCAACCTTCTGGATCAACCACCATCCTTTTGATGATCCTACGGTCGAGAGCATTTTATGAGTTAATAACGAAAATTCATGTCTTAAATTTTTAACTCTTGAAAATATAAATTATTATTACCATTAACTCAAGGGATGTATCATAGACACTAAATATATATTATGATAGAAAATAATTTATTTTATTATTTATAATCAAAATTTTAATTTTGCCCTTAGAAGTGTATAATAAGTGTCAGCCAATTCTGGCTTTTAGGGCACACACATCTAACACTTAGGTATCGGACTACCTGAATTTCTAATTCAGTGATGGAAGGCTACTAGATGCAGTCAAATACTTGGCTTATCGGTGTGTGAGTCAAGATGGGATTGACCCCTCCAAGTGTTGGAGCAAGTACATTACTGTATTTCAATTTTGCAAATTCTCGATCGGGATAGTTCATATGATGGATGCTAAATTTTGAAATATAATGTGGATGAATTATAGGATTGACTGTAAATCCTTGATCATCCTTTTGAGTATTGTGATCAAGGAGATGAATTATACGGTAACCATATTCCATAAGTTCATCATTGGTGCATTGCGACTTTTCGATCTATCCAGACATCGGATACTATTGCTAGATGGTCACATCAATTGGTATAGAAAATTGGTTTTTATGCTATCGACTTAGGATTCAAACCTATGCGGTCACACACATAAGGAGTTTCTATCTGATCTGATGGTTGATCATGAGTCTTGATGACCTACGATACTGTGGTCAAGAGTCCCACTGGACTGGGACTATATGACCAAGAGTTTCACTGGACTGGAACTCTGAGTCATACTCATCTAGGACTCTCTGATCAAGAGTCCCACTGGTCTGGGACTTTAAGATCATGAGTTCCATTCGTTTGGGACACTAAGTTCAAGAGTCTCACTGGATTGAAACTTTTCAGGAGTTTCATATTGATGGAACTCTATTATCCGATAACCCATCCAATTTGGATTCAAATATTTTTGGAGGATTAATTAGCAATTTAATTTTTGATTAGCTCAATTTGATTGAAAAATGAAGATTCGATCAAGTCTGATTGAATTTGATTCAATTGGGTTTGATCGGATCAGGTCATGTGATGACCTAATCGCTATGGAAGTTTTGACCCTGATTTAATCAGGACTTGGATCTAATTAATTTCTAATTTAATTAATATTTTATTGAATTAGGCTAAGCTTAATTTGGTTGGATTTAATCTAGTCTAATTGGGTCTAGATTAATTGGTTTGGTTGAAACCAATTAGGACCAAGTCAAATGAAGTTTGAATTCAAACTATCCCATGCGCCCACCATTTTTGACTTTTTGCTCTTGTTCCATGCCCCAAAATTTTGTACGTAACTTTTCTCTCATTTAGAAGGTTTCTGTGCCCCCTCTCTTATCTGCTTTTGACCTGGTCCAAGGGTTGAACCAGTTCAAAGTAAGTTGAATTTGGAATTCAACTCAGTTTGTTGGAGGTTGGAACCAATCCAACCTTATCTGCTTTCCACGCTCTCCCTTTTATTTGTCGAATATTTTTTGAAGAAATAAAAATGTGTTCAGATAGAAGGAGAGTCCTTCTATGTGTTAACTACATGAGAGGGGGAGTTGGATAAGGATAAGAGGCTCACTTGATTTTTGAAATCAAGTGAGTTGTTAAAACCTCCCAAGCACTTGATCCTTATCTTTTTCCATGCACTTTTCCCTTGGTATTCATGTCAATAAATTATGAAAATTTTTGTGCGTGTAAAAAAAGGGGTTATAATTATGTGATAAAAAGTTTAGAGTGATTGGGCATTAGTTTTGGGCAAAAAAAAATCTTAGATTGAAGGTGAGCTGGGTCCTATAGCACTTTACTTTTCCCTCATGCCTCTCTTCTCTTCTGATTTTCATCTCTAAGGATACTCAAGTTTTATATTTGATCTAAATAGGATTTATAGATCTAAAAGTTATCTTTCCATGAAAACTTATTTTATAGAAAAACTCCACATAGAGAGGTCGTGATAAAATTTTTAGTGTGTCAGGATTTTTGGATCGAGTGAAACCCTAGTTTTGGGAATCTAGGTTTGGGTGGAGAGATCGAGTGCTGTAAGCATCGGATCACCACCAAATTTGAAACACATTTTAACCATCCTCTAATATTTGTATTTTGATGTTTTGGAGTATCTGAGAAATCAAAAAGTATATGATCGATCGGATTGATCATGATCAACCATCGAAGGCTTCAGTGAGGAGCTAGCACTCCGGTGGAGCTGGTCGGGACCAGAAGCTTCATGTGGACCATTCATTATGGTAAAAATTTTAGAATAATTGAGCATTAGTTTTGGATGAAAAAAATCTTAGAGTGAAGGTGAGCAAGGTCCTACAGCACTTTACTTTTCCCTCATGCCTCTCTTCTTTTCTAATTTTCACCTCTAAGGATACCTAATTTTTAGATATGATCTAAATAGGGTTTATCAATCTAAAAGATATCTTTTCATAAAAACTTATTTTATTGAAAAACTCTACACAGAGAGGGTGTCATAGAATTTTTAGTGTGTCAGAGTTTTTGAGCTGAGTGAAACCCTAGTTTTGGAAATCTAGGTTCGGATGGAGAGATCGAGTGCTGTGAGCATCATATTGCCACCAAATTTGAAACACCTCTTCATCATCCTTTAGTATCTATGTTTGAATTTTTTGGAATATCCAAAAAATTAGAAAGTACATGATCGATCTAATTTTTTGGAGTATCCAAAAAATCAAAACATACATGATCGATCGAATCGATCGTGATTAGCCGTCGAAGGCCCCAACAAGGAACTAGCACTCCGATGGAGCTGGTCGGGATTAGAAGCTCTATGTGGACCATCCATAGAGGTCAGATGAGTGTGCAGCTACAGCATAACCCCACAGCTTCTTTCGATGGATTCAGATCGTGGAGATCAGCTATCTGCGAAAAGGTATCGAGTTCTAAACTCATATCAATCAGCAGATTTAATTTGCTGATCGAATGTATTTTATTTTTCTATCATATATTAGCATGTTTAGATCCTGAGTGGTGTTTATTTGATATGACCAATGCATGCATAGTATTAATTTTAGATTAATATTTGCTTCTACTGCTATTTTATTCGAAAAAGTTTCGAAAATGCATGCTTAAACCCTACGCGATTTCCTTCAGGGATTACGTGGCAAGTCTTAATATAAATAAATGGATAAGAGAAACAAGCCTCTAGCTGGCCTCTTGGGGATTTGACACCTAGCAAGTCTCTCCCTTAAATTATTCTTTCGCAAAGACTTAGCAATCGATTCTCTTTGCTATGGTTTTTGTTCTCCAGTGAATAACAGAAGGTCAAGAAAGAAAAGAGTTTAGGAAGAGGTGATATCTCAGTTAGAATTCAAGGAGAATTCAGCTTTGTAAAGGGATACTTAGTGAAGAATTGATTTGAAGAAAGAGTTCTTAATAGTAAGGAAGAAAGAAGACTAGTTTGAGGGCAAAAGTGCATAAACCATTTGAGGTAAGGATTTTAATCCTTAAATTGCATTCAAATTTAACTTCACGTTGATCTTTTATAGCCTTAGGATTTAGTGAATTGAATTATAAGTGGGAGTTCAATAGAAGGAAAAATAGTTGCTGTCCATATTGCGTTCTGAAATTCTTTTGATGTGTTTCAGCAAACAAATTAGGTTTATGTTTGGTAGCGTTAAAATAGATTATAAAGAAGAAAAAATAGTAGAAATATTGAAATTTTGTTGAATAGATGTTGAGGTTTAATTGAACCTAACCTAGGATAAGTAAAGTAGAATAAAGGTAAGTGTTAAGATGGTTAAAGAACAAATATATCACAACAAAGTAAGCACAATTATGTTCATATACCACATAATTTTATGTTTAATAGTGTTCACCAACTTTTTAGGAGAAGAAGAGGGATCAAAAAGTGCTTTGGATGAATCAAGCTCTAGAATGATCTAGTAATTATTATTAGGTGAGTGGATTTCCTACTTAACTTTGGTATTCTTATTGAATTTGCTATAAAAATATTTATCTTGAAACAATAGCTAGACTTTTATGATTTTCAACTTATGTGTATGTATGTGCAAACTTTGAAACAAGAATCTATATATATGCATTGATTAAGATTTTGATTTGCGTAGCTTAAATTTTGAAATAGCTCATGTGAATTGAAAAGCTATTCAGTTTTTTTTTGAAACTTAGCCATGGCATTAGCATTCCATACAACATAATTTAGCTGGCACCACAGCAGTATCAGTGATTCAAATGCCCAGAGAGGCTCAGCAGTTACTAAAAAGCCTGGTGGGGCTATTTCAGCAGCATTCATACTACGTGTGGATTACCCATGGTAGTGGTGCACTGGGGGTAATTTACAGTATTTAGCAACATTCTTTAAACATTGTTTACTTCAACAAATAAAGAGTGTTTTATTATAGCTTAGTACATTTACTTCAGCTTAGTAAAGTCCTCTTTTAAGAAAATGATTTATTGTGGCATTATTTTTGTTTATCTTATACTGTTTTAAAAGAAGATGAATTATATATGTTCTATGTTACGAGGATATGTATTATAGCTTATCTTTTCCTATTTTTCCATTGTTAAATGGATTATCTATTCACTTGGACTTAGGTCTCAATCCCACCTCTTTTTCCTAAATGCAGGTTTGGAGCATTTTAGCCCGCCTTAGAATTAAAGTAGCAGCATCCTTATCAGCATTCAAACTAGACAGGTTGGCCATGTGAAACTCTTAATCAGTGGATGTTTAGAGGATATTTGGTATGTAATGTTTTGAGGATATTTTGTATATATATATATATAAAACTTATAAGGAGCCTAAATGTAAAAGAGTTTGTTTCAATATGTAATGAGTGTGGGTGTTGTATTATCAAAACAAAAGCTAGTTATGTATAGTTATTTTTGAACTCAAGTGGAAGTAGTATGGTTTGATGATTTAGACTTTAAAGCTTGATGTTATACTTCAGCCTAGCTACAGCTTAGAAATTTTCTTAACCTTTAGATAAGGGTGGGGTGTGGCACCATGATCATCCGTAGTTAGTTAGGATGGGGTATTACATGTTTGGTATTAGAGCAAGGTTTATAGATTATGTGGGTATAGGTATAACATAATTATTTTAGCTAATCTTTTTAATTATATTTTATAGGAAGATGGTATAGACAAGATCAGGAATTAGTGGAGGAGAACTATTGGAGGAAGGTAGAGGCCAAAGACAAGGCTCAAGTAGGGGTCGAGGTCGAGGTTGAGGTAGGTTAAGAAGAGATAATAAGGATGGCCAACCTGATAGGGTATCACCTAGTGTTTCATCTTCTACCCCAGAAATAAGGGTAGAGGCAGAGACTTCATAGATGCATGAGCATGTTCATGAGTCACTATCTATTATACCAGCATCAGCATTTGCACCTCAAGCACAAGCACCCACTCCTAGATATCAGGAACTGGTAGGTGTGATTACCCAGTCTATTACTGCTGTAGTAGTTTCTATCCCTAGTTTTCAATCCCAAAACATAGATATAGAGAAAAGTTATGAGTGGGCAAGGAAACTAGGAGCAACAAAATTTCATGGTACTATAGATTCGGTACAAACAGAGAATTGGATTCAAAAGATAGAAAGGATTTTTGCATTAATGAAAAGTACAGAGGAACAAAAATTGAATATTTCTACTTTTCTATTAGAGGGCCGAGCTCAGCATTGGTGGAGATCTTATGTGAGTAGATAGCCACAGGATTCCACTATTACTTGGAGTGAGTTTAGAAGAGAATTCTTCTAGCAGCATTATTCAATAGTATATCGGGATCAAAAAAGGAGGGAATTTCTTAACTTGACTCAGGGGAGGATGTCTGTGGCAGAATATGAAGCCAAGTTTATAGAATTATCTTATTTTGTCCCAGCCTTTGTATCAGATGAGAAAGAAAAGTGCAGATTATTTCAAGATGGGCTACAATTGGAAATTAAAACAAAAACAAAAATGCAGGAATATGATAGTTTTGCTCAATTGATACAAGGTGCCATCAGGGCAGAGGAGATTGAAAAAGAATTCTATAGTCGAAAGCAGGAGAGAAGTAAGAGAAGTGCACAGAGTTTTTCAATTAGTTTATGGGGTAGTCAGCCATCAAAGAGGATTGCTACTTTTGGACAGCCCAGTCAAAGTGTCAGAACATCAGTAGGGTTAGGCATAGATTCTTTTTCCTTTAGTAGCCCCGAGCAGAGGAGAGTAGGATAGAAATTTGTGCCACAATCAGGAGGAAGTAGGGTAATTGGGAGAAGGGAGAATCAAGGCAGTTTTGATAAGGGGTCTAGTCTAGTGATTACATCACCCCATCAATTTCCTCAATGTAATAATTGTGGGAAATTTCAAGCTGGAGAGTGTAGAAAAGAAAGTAGGGGATGTTTTGAATGTGGACAAGAAGGACATTAGAGAAAGAATTGTCCTAAACTTGCTCAAGTTAAGGGTTTTCCGTTAGGGTCAGATACTTCTCGAGGATTTTCAAATAAGGGTAGAAATTTTGGAGCAAATACTTCAGCTCAACAAAGAAAAATGAGTGCTGGTAGATAGGAGGTTACACCAGGCCAGTCAAGACCTGAGGCCAGAGTGTTTGCTATAACCAGGCAGGAGGCACAGGCTACTCCTGATGTAGTAACTAGTAAGCTATCTATTTGTGATCATGATGCATATATATTGATTGACCCTGGATCTACACATTCATACTTATCGTCTGCATTTTTTACGCACATCACTAAAGAACTGAGCCCATTAGACTGTAGTTTGATGGTATCTATGCCAATAGGAAAGTCATTCATTGCAAATCAAGTATTTAAGGGCTGTCCAATTCAAGTGGAAAAACATGAATTAATAGTAGATTTGATTCCCCTAAATATGCAAGATTTTGATGCTATTTTAGGTATGGATTGGTTATCTGCATATCAAGCAAAGGTAGACTATTTTAGAAAGAAAGTGATTTTTCAAATTTTAGATGATAGAGAGGTATGTTTTTTAGGGGAACGTCGGATACTTTCCTCATGTATAATTTCAGCTTTGATAGCTAGTAGATCACTTAAAAAAGGGTGTAAAGCTTATTTAGCATGTGTGGTTGATACAAGAATAAGTAAACTAAATTTAGCAGATATTCCAGTTGTTTGTGAATTTTTAGATATTTTTTCAGAAGAACTTCCAGGAGTACCACCAGATAGAGAGATTGAATTTGGTATTGATTTGATTCCAGGTACTAAACCAATATCTAGGGCTCCATATAAAATGGCTCCAGTGGAATTAAGCGAATTTAAAACATAATTACAAGAACTTCTTGATAAAGGATTTATCAAACCAAGTATTTCACCTTGGGGAGCTCCAGTGTTGTTTGTTTAAAAGAAGGATGGCACTATGAGGTTATGTATTGACTATCGGTAGCTTAATATGGTAACTATTCGGAACAATTACCTGCTGCCATGTATTGATGATCTGTTTGATCAACTACAAAGGGCCAAAATATTTTCAAAGATAGATCTTGGATTTGGATATCATTAGCTTAAAATCAAAGAAGAAGATGTATCAAAAATTGCATTTCAAACTAGATATGGTCATTATGAAATTTTAGTAATGCCATTTGGTTTGACAAATGCCTGAGCTGCTTTTATGGGATTAATAAATCAAGTATTTCAATAGTTCCTAGATAGATTTGTAATTATTTTTATTGATGACATATTAATATATTCTAAAAATAAAGCAAAACATAAGGAACATTTGAGAACTATTCTACAAATACTTTGAGAAAAGCAGTTATTGTTGGGAATATGTTCCAAAGCCAATCATGAGTCTATTGATGGTTGAGCTATAATTTTATAATTATATATGAATTATAAATTAATAAAAAATATTTTAACATTTTTCATCATAAATTATTTTTATCTTCTAATGAACTTCTGTGTTATGATGAAGTCCTTAGGATTATCTAGATTTGATAAAGGAGGATTTGTCCTTTAGTCTTTAAATTATTTACGATCAAATGATACGTTGTTACTGAGGATGATAATATTTATCAAGTACAGATCATTGTATGCTATATAGATTGGTTGTCCTCGTAACTAAGGAGTGTTGAGACACTGGTATAGCATGCAAGTGAGATGTATGGGTACATTTGCACTGAATGTAACCAACTCCAAAGCTTTTTTCCTATAAAGATTAGCTCCGATGGAATATGGGTATAAGCGTTCCTCCAATCTGAGATTGCCATGGTAACTTTCAAGCAACTCACTATGCTTTGGTGTCGGACTACCTAAATTTTAATTCAGTGATGGAAGGTTTTTGAGCACAATCAAGTACTTAAGGAGTCGATGCATGTATCAAGATGGGATTGACCACTCCTAGATTCAGGAGTTGTGTTAAATGGTGTTTCAATTTAGCAAAGCCTTGGCCAGGGTTGTCCTTATGATGGGTCATAGGACTAATTGCTTTGAGACATGATTTGGATGTATCTTCTATGGTTGATAGTCAAACCCTAAAGTCATCCTGTGCATAAAGGTCATAGGGTTGAATTATACGATAACCATATTTGCATAGGTTCTGAATATTGCAATTATGACTATTCGACCTATTCGAACATTGGATACTATTACTAGATGATTACATCGATTAGTATAGCAAGTGGTTCCTGTGCTATCGGCTTAGGTTCGAACCTGCGGAGTCACACACACTAGAGGTTTCTACTTGATCTGTTGGCTGTGGTCAAGAGTCCCACTAGACTGGGACTCTTCGACCAAATATCCTATAGCATTCGGACATTGAGTCCTACTTATCTAAAACTCTTTGATCAAGAGTATGGACTCTGTGATCACAAGTTTCATTCATTTTGGATACCGTGGTCAAGAGTCCCATTGGACTGGAACTCTTCGATTAGGATTTCATATCGATGAACTCTATTGCTCGGTGGCCTATCGAATTTGGACTCTAATTTTATGAGAGATTTTATTAGTAATTTGATTTCTAATTAATTTAATTTTATTGAGTAATTATTTTTGGTTCAAGTCTAATTGAATTAGGTTCAGTTGGGTTTGACCCGATTAGGTCATGAGTTGACCTAATCGCCGAGGAATTTTGAACCTTGATTTGATCAGAGGTTGGGCTTGATCAATTTTTAATTTTATTAAGATATAATTAATCCTAATTAAGTCTAAATGTGTTGGATTTAATTTATTCTAATTGGACCTAACCAATTTTGATTGGGTTGATTCAGTTGGTTGAAGTTTAGAATTCAAAGACTAGTTTGACTAGTTTTTCCATGCGCCACATTTAAACCCCATGCCCCATTTAAATTCTGAATTAATTTTCTCATATATTTTTTTCCATGCACATAAGAATTTTTGACTGGTCTTTCCACGTCCTCAAGGGATAAGTTATAAATTTCAAAAAGAGTTTGAATTTGGATTAGCAATAACCATATCTTATCCCTGCGCCACCTAAACTTTTGTGTGCCTATTATCTCCATGTGAAAAGGGTTTTCTCATGGATTTTTTTGCTGATGAGTGGGTGCACAACTCCTTCACACATCCTAAATAAGTTTGAATTAGTTTGGATAAAGTTTGAATTAAAAAGAGTTTTGAATTCAAACTAGCGTTCAAACTAGTTTTTGGTTCTCCACATGCATAAAAGTTGTTCTTTGTGCAACTATTAAAAGGGGAGGTTTTTGGGATGTGTGCCAACACCTATTCTGAATAGAGGACTTTCATGAGATTCATTTGGTGTATGGGAAGAGGCTTCAATCATCTCCAAGAGAGAGAAAACCAAAGGAGAAGGGGCGTAAGGTTTTTAGGGTGAATGCAGTCCTAGGTATTTGACCTATGTTTCGGGAAGCATTGCATGAGCTACGACAATCCAATGTCCACAAAACTTCAAAGAGAACCTCCTCTACCTCTCTACTACATCTACCAGCAACCCGGTGTGTCTGTGAAGCCTGTAGATGAAGATTAAAGTCATTCGATCAAAATAGCCCCTAGAAGACTCTAGTGTTGAGCTAGCACTCGTGGGGAGCCAATCAGGATCAAGAGCCTCGTGTGGACGATCCATGGAGGCCAGACATCTATGTGGCTGCATCGTGACTAGTGGACCTCCTTGACAATGATCAAATCATGGTGATCGACTATCCATAAAAAAGGTATTATGTTTTGAACACATTAATGTAGTAAATAGTTTGCTGCATAGTTTTATTTTTCAGATCTATATGAATGCATACATATTATATTTAGATCCTTAGTGTAGAGTTTAATATTATGATATATTTAGTAGGTAATTAATTAGATTAATTACTTCTTCCACTACATCTTTGCTATTTTTGAAAAAAATTTTAAAAGTAGCACTGCAAACTCTGCACTGCATTCTACAAATGGTATCAGAGCAAGGTTTCGCTAAATATGATATGCTTGCATGTTTAGATTGATAATTTAGATTTAATCTAAATATTAATCTAATTATCTGATTAATTAGATCTAAAAATTAAAATTATGATCGCATGGATCGTAGGTTGTCTTGCTGTAGGGTTTACCCCCTATAGTGTAGGTTGTCCTAGTATGTGCTGATCTGGATCATTAAATTATAAAATTTTAGATTTGATCTAATAATTTTATGATTTGATTATATAATTTTGATCTAATTTTAATTATGAATAAGAGTTTAGATTAGATCTAATTTAATTTATGATTTTTATGTATTATACATAGTTTCAAATTAAACCCTACAACTAGTGTTGTTTGTGAATTGAGCCGATTCAATTTTGAAGTGAGTCAACTCAATTGGTGAACAATGCCAAGTTGTAAAGAACCTTTCAAAATTTGAAAAATATTTTTGAAATGCCGAACCCTAATCCTCAGCCCATAAACTTAATTAAAATTAAGTGAAATGATTTAGTGTCTAGAATTGTGAGTTAAGACCTTAAGTAATTAATCATAAACTTGTGGGTTATTGGGTTAGATGAATTAGGTTCATAAATTAGGCTAGATCTAAGGTTAGTTAAAGAATGAACTAATTTAGAGTAGTTGATCAAATCTAATTAAATGTTAATTTAGATTAGGTCAAGGACTCTATAGACTCAATTACAATAGTTGTAGTTGGTCAAGTCCATGCCTTTAACTAGGATCAAATAGACTTGATTCATGGCTATGTGATGGAACCTGAAATTACTAGGTTGATCAAATTGAAACTAATAAACCAGATGGTATCTAAGGTAAGTTTGGCACTTTGATCAGTGATTTTTAATTGAAAGCTACTCGCATTGATTTGATCTTTGATGAGTTAATGGCATATCCTTTCCACTGATCTCACTTACCTGACCATCCTGGTGAATTAGATTTTGATTAGATCACTTAGTGATTTAGGTTCACTCATATCAATTAGATAAATTAGTCTGACTGATTTAGGTGCTCCTAATGCAACCTAGATTAGATGTTTTTTTTATCTGACATTGTGAAGTCAGTGGGAGGATCAAAATTGGCTCACTGAATTTCTTCCTCTTCTTAAAATATATTAATTAAATTTTTTAAAATTATTAGATCCTTAAAAATAAAATAGTTATATAGATAACTAAATTATAACCTCCCATTAAGTTAAGTGATAATGGGTTCATTACTATAATGATCATTGGAGGCTCAAAGTTCTGGTGATTATTGACTAATGAAATTATCATTCATAAAATGATGATTTGGTTAAGTCTTTTGATGGTGGTTAGGTTGGGCGACTAAAGTCGGGCCTGATCATTCATTGGTTATATAGGACCAAATATGGTCATGTTAATGGTTGGACCTAACTAAACTTTTTAGTGGAGGCCAAAGCTTACTGATTAGGTCTCTGGGGCAAAATCAGTATTACTAGAAGTTGTTTAGAGAAACAATTGATTTTGAATCTATCCATAGATGCACATGGGTTGACCAACCAAAGTTGGACTCGTATGTAGTCTATATGGATTCTAGTACCCACTAAGAAATTAAAGTAATTCCTCGAATTGAAGGTAGAGGCTACCAATTTGCATAAAATAGTGGAAGAACCTTTAGACTAAAGTCCATGTCTTTAGGATAATTGATTCATATACTAATTAGGTTCGGTTTTTCTTTTTATGCAGAAATGGTCACTAACCTATTGCTCCGATTATTTTAGATAATGATAAATTAATGGAATCCAACTTTGATAGCTGGCATCATAAGTTGAAAATCATCCTGAAGTATGAGTGGATCCTTTATATAGTAACGGATCCAATATCTGAGGAGCCAGCTCTGAATGATAGAGGAGTGGTACGAGATACTTATCAAAAGTGGCTCAACGACCGCACCACCATTTAGTACATAATGCTAGCAGTAATGAACAATGAGTTCAGCTGCAGGTTCGAAAATGCCTAGTCATAGAAGATGCTTCAAATGTTGAACAACTCCTTTAGCATGCTTGACGATGTTGAAAGAAAGAAAATAAGTTATGCCATTTTTAATGCTCGAATGAGGGATGGGGTCTCAGTCATCGATCATGTATTGTATATGATCAAAATGATTGAGCACCTTAGCAAGCTGGGTTTTCCCCTGCACAAGTAGCTCGATAAAGATGCGATCCTTAATTCCTTGCCCAAGTCCTTCCTCCCTTTTCTGACTCATTTTAGAATGACAAAGCCTGCAGTTAACTACCACGACTTATTGAAATTGCTGTAGAACTTTGAGAAGGATCATCAACTTTACAAAGAGACGATGAATGTAGTGGGAGGGTCTTCTTCTGATCATCAACCTTTTAAGAAAGGGAAGAAGAACAAGAAGAAGAAGAACAAGAAGGTGTAGCCTAATGTTGGGATGACTGTACAGGGTTAGACCAAGAAGCGCAAGACCTACCAGAGCCAGGCGGAATGCTTCTTCTGCAAGAAGCAGGGCACCAAAAGAGAAAATATCCTCTGTACATTGCCTATCTAGACTCGAATAGGCCAAGAAAGAAGCAAGTGGTTACTGGGCAAGATAATTATATGATAACACCTTGCAATTTTTTCTTATTTGATTCTTCTGCCTGGGTATTAGATATTGAAACTTCTTATCATATTTGTAATTCTATGTAGAGCTTGTAAGTCAGTAGGAGATTTGATCAAGGCCAGAGATTCCTGAATGTTGGAGATGGAAGATAAGTTCCAATTCTAGCCTTAGGAATCATGAACCTTGCAATCAATTCAAATAAAGTTATTCTTAATGAATGTCATTTTTGTCCAACTTTCTTATTGAATGTCATTTCATAGGCCTTTTGGCCATGAATGGTTATAAAATATCAATAAAAAATTTTTTTTGCAATGTCATTTTGAATGGTGTTACAATCTTTATTGGATGATTGAATAACAATATTTATTTATTAACTATGCCTGTTAACATGGTTCAATCCTTTGATAAACATTCTAGAATTAGTGATGTGTCCAAAGTCTATCTTTGGCACTGTAGGCTGGGTCATATTAATAAGAACAGAATAAATGGATTAGCTCAAGAAAGAATTCTTGAGGTTAGTGATTGTGAATTACTTCCAATCTGTGAGTCCCATCTTCTTGGTAAGATGACCAAGTCATCTTTTATTGGAAAAGGTGAACAAGCCACTGAACTCCTGAGTCTAGTATATTCAGATGTATGTGGATCCATGAGCTTAAGTAACAGAGGTGGGTACTTCTACTTTATAAACTTCACAAATGATCTATCGAGGTATGGGTACGTCTATTTAATGAAGCATAAGTTAGAGTCGTTTGAAATATTCAAACTGTTTCAAAATGAGGTAGAGAAGCAAACTAGAAAGAGTATTAAAACTCTTCGATCTGATCAAGGAGGTGAGTACCTTTACAATAAGTTTTTGATATATCTAAGGGAGAATTGGATTCTCTTCCAATGGACCCCTCCTAGAATACCACAATATAATGGTATGTCTAAAAGAAGAAATTGGACCCTATTGGACATGGTTTGATTCATGATGGGGTTTGCTGGTTTACTAATTTTCTTATGGGGAGATGCACTTGAATCGATTTGTTACATTCTAAATAGTGTTCCGAGTAAATCTATTAATAAAACACCATATGAGATATGGACAGGGCATAAGCCAGTGCTCTCACACCTTAGAGTTTGGGGGTGTCCGGCTTATGTCAAATGTTTGATGATAGACAAGCTTAGACCTAGGTCTGATTAGTGTAGTTTTATAAGTTACCCAAAAGAAACCAAAGGGTATTACTTCTTGCTCATAAGCAAAAAGTATTTGTCAGCCTTAAGGCAGTCTTTTTGAAAAAGAAGTTTCTTGGTGAAGAAACTAATGTCTCTAAGGTCGAACTTGATGAAGTTCAGTAGGTGGAAGAACAGACACAAGTTGTTGAACCTGAGCTGGATCTGATTAGATCAGAACCAGAATCCATTATAGATGCACCTTTAAGGCGATCTGGTAGAGTACCATATCAATCAGATAGATACTATGGTTTCTCCATCCGGGATGGGGATTCTATCAAACTTGATGAGAATGATGAGGATCTGATCACCTACATGGATGCAATGCAGAAATCCAACTCTGAGAAATGGCTTGAGGTCATGAAATTCGAAATGGAGTCTATAAAATTCAATGATGTATGGACATTGGTTGACCCACCTAAATTGTAAAACCTATAGGATGTAAGTGGAGCTTCAAAAGAAAAAGGGGCACAGACGGAAATATGGAGATCTATAAAGTCCATCTGATTGCCAAGGGGTATCGTCAATATTATGGTATTGACTATGATGAGACATTCTCTCCTGTGGCAATGCTCAAATTTATTCAGATTATGCTTGCCATTGCTGTCCATCTAGACTATGAAATTTGGCAGATGGATGTGAAAATGGCTTTTCTAAATGGAGAGTTGGATGAAGAAAAGTATATGATACAGTCTGAAGGATTCATATGAAGAAAAATCCTGATTTTTCGGATCAAGTTCATTCAGATCTGATCAGATCAAGAGATATATTTCAAAAATTTTTCTCTTTGATCTAGATCAGATCTAAGATATTTCAAATCTGATTATTATTATTTTAGAAATTGAAATAAAATTAGATAGATTAAATTAGATTTAATTTACCTTGAAGTGGGTAGTCCTATTACCCATTGATGATCCTATAAGTAGCGGAAGGTTCTGGATCAAGCCACGCAAGTGTTTGGCCTCTACCAGTATCCACTCGGGTTGGATCTGGAGATCCTCTTCTTCTCTATCATGTCTCTAAAAATCAAATCTGGATCTGATCTGAAGGATCTTCAAAACTCTTTTCAAAGATCAGCAGTTGTCCTATGCAGCAGTGCAGCCTTCTAGCTTTTAGTCGCCTTTCTTTGATCTGGATCGCACCAACCAAGAATCCAAACACTTTGGACGTGGAGAGGAGAGGGAGAAGGTGGGTTTGGCATGGAGGAAGAGGGGAGAGGCAGCCTTGGGGTGTGGGATTTCAATTCCCCCAATCATACAATCATACAATCTGAGTTGGGCGCAGGATCTTATTTATAGACTGACTGTGATCCAACTTCTCTTTTTCCCAACCAATCATAACTCTTTATGAAATTAGATCTAAATTTGATTGGTGGGAATAGAGTCCCCTGGATTCCTCCTTATAGGGCACCTAGGACCAGTCAAAATTGGTTCTTAGGAGAACTCTAATCAAAATCCAAAAAGGAGATGGAGTCCCTGTCCAACAGGGACTCCTGGGCGCCTCCAGCTTGGGCACATGCCAAGGGTGGCATGCGCCCTCTTCCTTGCTAGGTTCTGGCAGGGGGACGGGCCCCCACCAGCTCTCCAATAGGTGCATGACACGTGAATAGAAGTCAAAGTGTCAATGGTCAACATTTGACCAGTCAAAAGTAGACTTTTGACCAAAGTCAAAGAACAAGAAATGGTAGGTGACCAAAAATGGCAGGTAATGTCCTACAAAATAAGACAATCTTTTCTAACTTAGACAACCTCCAGTCAGACCATATGAAGGCCTCTGATTGAGCACAAAATCCTTTAGGTTAGTCAGGACAACTTATTTATGATAGCAAAAGAAGAACGTTAGGTTCAATCGAGTGCTAGCATGATTTTCTTGAACCTAATTGAATCTCATTCAGATCAATTGAACTAGATCAGTTCAATTGATGATCACCAGATCCAAACCCTTGTTTGTGTGACCTAGTTAGGTTCAGTTCTGTATGGTAATGGGATATGTCATGATCTCTATCATCGACATCATTGAAACTTCTTTCGATGGATCAGAACTCTTCTGATTCGAACAGCTAGAATGATCGATCATCTAAATCATTCTAATTGCTCCCAAAATCCACCAGTGACACCTAGAGTATATGGTGGCAACCCATCAGAGCTGAATGCGAACCTCTTGGTGCAGCTACTTGTGTGATTAAGTTCTTCTGTCTTGAGCCCCGATCAGATTAGGATTAAGGTGAACTCATCAAACCCTAGTCTCTATCATATGATGTAACCATTCGATTTCAAGTCCAATGTGAAAACCTAAATAGAAACTCTTTCTATTATTTTACTCTGTCATGGCCATGGACTTCTGGACTTGATTCTCATGATCATCATAGGGCTGCTCCTCTACCACCGAGGTAGATAGATTCCATCTTGATGCTATCCAGTTCCTACAATGAACATGCTATAGCCAACATACACCTCAGGGTTCCATATGGCTAGGAGATCGAGTAATGGTGTAGTCAAACTATAATACCCTCAAGGTGAACTGTCGATGTACCTCAGGTCAAAGAACCAGACACACCACTGCAGCATCGAGTCAGTCATCGACGAGAAGGTAGACTTCCTAATGACTACTCGAGGTGGTCACGCTTAGTGCTCTCGTTCTCTAATAAGTACCTATACTCTCGCTCCGGTGTCTCCACACCATAGACTCAAGACTCATCTACTAAAGAGAAACGATTGTACACCAACCTTCAGATCAATCTCCATCCTCGTGATGATCCTATGATCGGGAGCATTTTATGAGTTAATAATGATTATTCATGTCTTAAATTTTCAACTCTTGAAAATATGAATTATCATTATCATTAACTCAAAGGATGTATCACTGACACTAAATACACATATGTGATAGAAAATAACACATTTTATTGATTATAGTCAAAATTATAATTTTGCCTCTAGAAGTGTATTACAAGTGTCAGCCAATTCTGTCTTTTAGGGCACATATATCTAACAATCTCCCACTTATCCTAAAGCCAATTGGCTACAAGTCTAGGTCCCATCTTCTCAAGGTGGGCTTCGATCTTCTGCTGGCCCAACGACTTTGTAAGTGGGTTTGCCATATTATCTATGGAGTTGACTCTCCTGACCTCGACATAATCCTTCTCGAGGTAATCGCGGATGAGGTGGTATCGCCGTTCAATGTACTTAAATTTTTGGTGAGACCCTTGGCTCCTTAGTGAGGGCTATGGCGCCATTATTGTTGCTGTATAGAGGAATGGCATCTGATGGCATTACTCCAATTTTTGCAGCAAACTTCTTATACCAGAATGCTTCCTTCATAGCTTCTAATGCAGCGATATATTCTGCTTCCATGGTGGAATCTGCTATCACCATTTGCTTGAAACTCTTCCAGCTGACATCACCACATTGCACACAAACAGACTTTCAGATGTTGACTTTTGATCATCTAATCGGACATGAAATCCGAGTCGGTACCCTAGA
>QRFJ01006521.1:0-95725 GCA_006176705.1 Cocos nucifera
AGAGATATATTTCAAAATTTTTTCTTTAATCCAAATCAGATCTAAAATATTTTAGATCTAATTTTATTATTTTAATAATTAAAATAAATTTAGATAAATTAAATCAAATTTAATTTATCTTGATGTAGGATAATTCTATTACCCGTTGATGATCCTGTAAGTAGCGAAAGATTTTGGATCTAGCCACACAAGTGCCTGGCCTTACCAATATCCACTCGGACTGGATCTAGAGATTCTCTTCTTCTCTATCACTTCTCCAAAAATTAGATTTGAATCTAATTTGGAGGATCTTCAAAATACCTTTCAAAGATTAGCAGTTGTCCTTTGCAGCAGCGCACCCTTTTAGCTTTCTATCATCTTTCTCTCGTCTGGATTGCACCAACCAAGATCCCAAACTACTTTGGGCATAGAGAGGAGAGGGAGAAGATGGGCTTGGCATGGAGGAGGAGGAGAGAACTAGCCTTGGGGTGTGGGATTTTTCTATGCTCTTTGGGTTGGGCGCAGGGTCTTATTTATAGACTATGCATGATCCAACTCCTCTTCTTCCCAACCAATCATAATCCTCTGTGAAATCAGATCTAAATCTAATTAGTGGAAATAGAGTCCTTTGAATTCCTCCTTAGATGGTGCCTAAGACCAATCAAAGTTGATTCTTAGGAGGAGTCTAAATGGAATCCAATAAGGAGATGGAGTCCCTGTCCAACAGGGACTCCTAGGTGCCTCCTGCTTGGGCACACGCCAAGGGTGGCGTGCACCCTCCTCCTTGCCAGGTTCTGGTAGGGGGACAAGCCCCCACCAGCCCTCCAATAGGTATATGACACGTAGACAGAAGTCAAAGTGTTAATGGTCAACATTTGACCAGTCAAAGGTCAACTTTTAACCAAAGTCAAAGGACGAGAAATGGCAGATGACCAAAATTGGCAGGTTTTGTCTTATAAAATAAGATATCCCTTTTCTAACCTGGACAAGCTCCAGTCAGACCAAATGAAGGTCTCTAATCGAGCACAAACTACTTTGGCTCAGTCAGGACAACTATTTATGATAGTAAAAGAAGAATGTTAGGTTCAATCGAGTGCTAGCACGATTTCCTTGAACCTAATTGAATCTCATTCAGATCAATTGAACTGGATCAGTTCAATTGATGATCACCAGATTCAAACCCTTGTTTGTGTGACCCAGTTAGGTTCAGTTCTATATGGTAATGGGATATGTCATGATCTTTGTCATCAACATCATCGAAACTCCTTTTGATGGATCAGAACTCTTCTGATTCGAACAGCTAGAATGATCGATCATCTAAATCATTCTAATTGCTCCTAAAATCTACCAGTGACACCTAGCAGTATATGGTGGCAACCCATCAGAGCTAAATGCGAACCTCTTAGTATAGCTACCTGTGTGATTAAGTTCTTCTATCTTGAGCCCCAATCAGATTAGGGTTAAGGTGAACTCGTTAAACCCTAGTTTCTATCATATGATGTAATCATTCAATTCAGGTTCGGTGTGAAAAGCTAAATAAAAACTCTTTCTATTATTTCACTCTGCCATGGCCATGGGCTTCTGGACTTGATTCTCATGATCATCATAGGGCTGCTCCTCTACCACCGAGGTAGATAGATTCCATCTTGATGCTATCCAGTTCCTACAATGAACATGCTATAGCCAACATACACCTCAGAATTCCATATGACTAGAAGACCGAGTTATGGTGTAGTCAAACTATAACACCCTTAAGGTGAACTGCCGATGCACCTCAGGTCAAAAAATTAGACACACCACTACAGTGTCGAGTCAGTCATTGACGAGAAGGTAGACTTCCTAATGACTACTCGAGGTGGTCATGCTCAGTGCCCTCGTTCTCTAACGAGTACCTGTACTCTCGCTCTGACACCATAGACTCAAGACTCATCTACTAAAGAAAAGTGATTGTACACCAACCTTCCAGATCAATTACCATCCTTGTGATGATCCTATGGTCGGAAGCATTTTATGAGTTAATAATGATTATTCATGTCTTAAATTTTCATCTCTTGAAAATATGAATTATCATTACCATTAATTCAAAGGATGTATTACAGATACTAAATACACATATGTGATAGAAAATAATCCATTTTATTGATTATAGATAAAATTATAATTTTGCCCCTAGAAGTGTATTACAAGTATCAGCCAATTCTGGCTTCTAAAGCATATATATCTAACAATATAGCGGTCTATGCTCGATAGATGCTGTCGTCCTAATTAACAGCCTATCATTTGGTCGTGAACAAATTTAAGGACTAATTGATAAATCCTCTCTTTATCGAAACTAAATAGTCCTAAGGACTTCATCACAATAATGGAGTTCATTAGAAGATGTAAACTTATGATGAAAAAAGATGCCAAAATATTTTTTATTAATTAATAAATTAATTATAATATTTCAAACATCAATAGGATAATGATTGATTTTGGGACATAATTTCCAATATAGAGTATGCGTGTACTCTTGGGCTGCCCGGTTCTCTCATTTCTGATGGAAGGTAACCTAACAAGTATTCAAATATTTAAGAAATATTTAAGAAATATTTAAATATAATTTTAAATATATTAAAAAATTTAAAAGTTAGAAATTTTGGCTCGAACTCCTGACTCCTCCAATATCTAACCATCCCCTTCCACTAACTCGTGGAACAGTCCTGTATTCAAGGAACAAGCTCCTCTAAAGTATCTTGTCGGTGCTTGAGCCATCCTCTATGGAGCTTGACCTTGTAGCCCTTGTACAACTTTTCAATCTTCTTCAATCTGGCATCTCGAGCCCTCTCGTGATCTAGAAAGTCATACCTCCTCTGTACAAAATTGTCAAAAGTCAGTTATCAAATTATTCTAATTAAACAAAGTGTAAACATATCAAATGCATAAATATAATTAAGATACACTTATCCATATCTTCTCCCACACCCGATCTCTGACACCAGCATCCATCAATCGCTAGTTTATGGGCAATACCAAAATGATATCGAACTATCTCACAAGCACTCTAAAAAAGGAATGCATCTTCCGTAAGGTCTCCCCTATCGGCCTCTTTTCTACATCATATTGCACCATCACCTGATGCTGGTTGTTCCACACATGTGGCATGCATGTGGAACCACAAAATATCCTACTGGATGATGCACCTGCAATAAAAATATATTATGCAAATATATAAGTATACAAATACTATATAAATAAATAAATAATATAATAAAAATGTACACTCAAATGCTGGTGTTAGAGCATGTGTCGGAGATGTGGCTGATGGTGGAGGCTCAGATACTGATGGAGTAGATACCGATGGTAGAGTAGATATCGATGGTGGAGTAGATGCTGATGATCCCTGAGTAGTCAATGCGAAGGTAGATGAAGTATGCTCTAACTGCACCTTAGATGCCGAGCTTCATGTAACTTGTCGGGGGATGGGGGTGAAAACTAGATGGCATTTCGGTGCCATCGTGACCTGCAACGTTAATAAACATTAACCAATATAATATGTCGAATAATAATATTAGTATAGCATCAATAAATAGACTATAATATTTATACCAAAATATTGAAGTCATCGCCAACCATCGAGGGTTTTCTTAGCAGCCGGCATGGCTTATGGCCACGAGCATGGCCCAGAACCCATCGGTGGGAGTGGGGGTTCTTTTAGCAGCCGGCACAACTCACGATCGTCGAAATGGCCTAGAACCTGCTAGCGATGATTTTCTTATTGACCGGCATGGCCCAAGGGCTGTTCACAACCACCTACACGACACGATCCAAGGCTATCGGCACGACACAGTCTAGAACCCATCGGTAGGAGTTTTCTTATCGATTGACATGGTCTAAGGACTATCCACGACTGCCGACATGGTAGGGCCCAAGAGCTATCCACGACCGTGGACACGGCACGGTCACATCCGAAATCCACCGACATGGTCTAGAATCAACCGATAGGAGTTCTCTTATCCACTGACATGACCCACGATCGGTAGATAATTATAATATTTATAATAAATATTTATAATATTTATTATAAAATTTTAAAAATTATTATAAATGTTATAAGTGATTAATAAATAATACTATGAAATTAAAAAATTATACCTATGGCCATAGAGAAGGGGTCGCATCGAAAGCTCCAAGGATCGTCAGTGATGGTGCAGAGGAAGACAATGGTGCTAGAGGTAACCTACGAAATAAGAGCAAGATAGTGAGATAGAGAGAGAAATAGAAAGAAGAAAGATAGAGAAAGAGGGGAGAGAGAGAGGGGGTGGCATGGGGGGTGCTGTGATAAGGAGGTCGGGGGAGTGGGGTGGGGGTGGCGAGGGTTGGGGGGTTGAGTGGGAAGGGGCGGGGGGCATCGAGAGTAGGGGCGGCTGGGGATAGGGGTCGGGGGAGTGAGGTGACGGGGAGGCGGGGGCGGGGTGCGCGGTGATGGGGAGGGGTGGCCCAGGAGGTGGAGGTGATGAGGGTTGGGGGATTGACCGGAGAGGGGTGTGGAGGGGCTGAGAGACGGGGGCAGTCGAGGATGGGGGGCGAGCGAGGAGGAGGGGGGCACCAAGAGGTGGGGGCGGCCGAGGATGGGGGGCGAGTGAGGAGGGAACCTAATTTGGAAGGAGGGGCGGCACTGGCTAGGGAAGGAGAGGGGTGGGGTCTCATCGATAGTGGAGAGCAGGGGAGAGAGAGTGTGCACGGGAGGGAACCCAATTTGGAAGTGGGTTAATTTTAACGTAACCTACAGCAGTAATTTTTGAACCGCTGCCATAGAAAGTAGCAATTTTTGAACCACTGCCATAGCTCTACGGTAGCGGTTCTTGAACCACTGCCATAGCTACAGGTCTATGGCAGTGGTTAGAAAACCACTGCCATAGGTCTATAGCAACAGTTTTTAGTAACTGCTGCCATAGGTTGAAATTAATTTTTTATATTTTTACTCTAAATATTATATAATTTTAAAATTTAATGTCCATCTTCATCATTCATTATCTAAATAATTATCATTAAAGTATCATCATAAAAGATCGCCTCGATTTGATGGCCTTAGCTTCATCAATTAGAAAAAATTGATTTCGATGACCACGAATGATGATGCAATGATCTAATAGATGAAGACCTTCGATGGATTCGAAAATATGCAACGATGATCTTAGTGATATTTGTAACATACAATCAAAGTTTCATTTCAATCGAATATCGTTATTATGGTCATTTTACTATAGAATGATTTCGATCGTTAAATTAAAAACAAGCGATCAAAGAGCTAAACAACATTCGATTATGAGAAAATTTTTTAGTTAAATAATTTTTGCTATAATTTTAATGACTTTATATGGTAATGATCATAAAATTTAAATTATTTTTGTATGAATTATTCATGTTAAGCAGATTTTGCAAAAGCACGAGCATAATTACCAAAGGAGTTTAAGAATGGTTATCAAGCGAGGTATAGTTTTGGATCATTCTTAGATCCACAAGTTGAATTTTATGATCACCACCATAAAAATAATTAAAGTAGTAGCCAAGATCATTTATGAAAAAAATTATCTTATAAACAAATGCCGGCTGGTCCTTTGATCACTCGTTTATCATTTAACGGCTGAAATTATTCTATACTAAATTGACCAAGATAACGATATCCGATTGAAGTGAAACTTTGATAGTATGCTACAAATATTACCAAGATCATCATTGTAGGTTTTAGGATCCATCAAAGGTCTTCATCTATTAGATCATCGCATCGTTATTCATGATTATCGAAATCGAATTTTTTTGATCGATGAAGCTAGGACCATTGGATTGAGACGACCTTTTATGACGATACTCTAATGGTAATTATTTAGATAATAAATAATAAAGATGCATATTAAATTTTAAAATTATATAATATTTAGAGTAAAAATATGAAAAAAGATATGGCAGCGGTTACATTGAACCACTGTTATAGGTCGTATCTATTACAATGGTTATTTTAAACCACTGCCATAGATTGACCTATAGCAATGGTTTGAATAAACCGCTATCATATATCGGACCTATAGTAGTGGTTTGGTGTAATCGCTGCCATAGGTTCGATCTATGGCAGCGATTCTTTGTAATTGCTATCGTAGATCCTATTGCAGTGGTTTCTAAAATTGTTGCTACAGTATGCGCTACCGTAGCCTCTTTTTATAGTAATGATAGCAAAATTAAGAAAATTTTGAAGTCCAGCCTCATATTTTGATGAGAGCCTACTGAGCTTCATCCATCCCTTATCTATTATAAAAATGGTGATACTGCAATTAAATCATGCATGAAACTTACATTATATACTAATGCATTATAAATAAATGTGCAATATAAATAAAAAATGTATCATAAAAAGGGACTGAAATAAATATCATGTGCGGAACTTACATTAAATATCATTTTCAGATATGTAATAAATGCATCTGATCACCAACTAATAGATAAAGATAGGTCCTATCCCATTTACGAATTGCATTAATTCTATAGATTCATTATAGTAATCAAACGATATGCAATAAGGATCGAAAGAAATTTTGGGAGCATTTTTTCTTAGTTCTCTCATATAGGAAGAATAAAAGGAAAATGCTATCCAAAATTTCATTCAAAATTCTTAGCATATCATTTGATTACTATAATTATCTATAGAATCATTTGTAATTCTCAAACTATCTAAATTGGACAATCAATTGATCATTATACATAATTCTTCCATCCTATAAAAATATATAAATATACGGATACTGGAGATTATGTACACTAATCAATTGATGAGTCTATCGTTATGCAATACAATAAACAAAAGCAACAAGATATAAACATCCAAAAAATATTATATAATAAATTCTACAATATGAATTATATCCATAAATAATGAAGTAGGAGTAATAAATAATTTCACTTTTTATTAGCGATGGGGGTTCTCTTAGTGGCTGGCACAGCTAAGAGATAGATAAACCTCTATTTTCTTCCCTGCTATTGCTCTCTTTAGTACTCCCTTTACTGCATTACAGGGGTTTACCGTACAGAAATTTTCTTATGAGAGTTTTTTGAACAACCCGCCTCCAAGGTTGCCGGCATGGTCTTAGAACCCACTAGTGGGAATTTTCTTATCGACCGACACGGCCCCAAGGCTGCTGGCATAACCCAGGGCCATCCACAACCATCGACATGGCATGGCCCAAGGCTGCTGGTATAACCCAGGGCCATCCACGACCGCCGACATGGCACGGCCTGACCTAGAATCTACTGACATGGTTCAGAACCAGTCGGTAGGAGTTCTCTTATCTACCGACAAGATCCATAATCGATGGATAATTATAATTTTTATAATAAATATTTATAATATTTATTATAAAAATTATAAATATTATTATAAATATTATAAATGATAAATAAATAGTACTATAAAATTTTTTAAAAAATATACCTATAGCTACGAAGAGGGGGTCGCATAGAGAGCTCTGAGAGTCGTCGGCAGTGGTGCTAAAGGAAGACGATGGTGCTAGAGATAACCAACGAAATGAGAGAGATAGTGAGAAAGAGAGAGAAGAAAGAGAAAGAGAAAGAGAAAAGAGAGAGAAAGAGGGAAGAAAGAAAAAGAGAGAAAGAGAGAGTAGGAAGGGGGCGGGTCGGGTTGAGGGAAGAAAGGAGAGAAAGAGAGAGAGAGAAGGGGGACTGGTGGTCGGGTTGAGGGAAGAGAGGAGAGAAAGAGAGAGAGAGAGCAGGAAGAGGGGGTCGGGCTGAGGGAAGAGAGAGTAGCTTGGGAGGGGTTGGGGCTGGCGACCGGGTTGGTCGGAGAAGAAGGGGGAGGCAGGGGAGGTGATAGAGCCGACGGTTAGGCTGGCCAGTGAAGGAGGGGGAGGTGGCGGGGCCAGCGACTAGGCTGATCGAAGAAGAAGGGATAAGGGTGGGAGGTGGTGGAGCTAGCAGCAGGATCGACTGGAAAAGGAGGCGCGGGTGGAGACGGTGTCGATCGAGGAGCCAATAGGAGGCAGGGAAGGGTGCGGCACCGATCGAGGAAGGAAATGGAGGGCTGGGGTGTCACCGACAGCAAAGAGGAGGGAGAGAAGAGAGAGAGTGCTCGGAGGGAGATCGAATTTGGAATGGACTGAGAAAAAATACCTAACCTATGGTAGTGGTTAGAAAATTACTACCGTAGAGTCTATAGCAGCGGTTCTTAGTAACCACTACCATAGATTAGAAATCATTTTTTTAAATTTTTTTTTATAAATATTATATAATTCTAAAATTTAATATCCATCTTCATCATTCATTATCTAAATAATTATCATTAGAGTATCATCACAAAAAGCCACTTCGATCTGATAGCCCTAACTTCATTGATCGATAAAATTTGATTTCGATGACCACGAATGACTGTATGATGATCTGATAGATGAAGATCATCAATGGATTCAAAAATCTACAACGATGATCTTAGTGATGTTTATAGTATACTATCAAAGTTTTACTTCAATCAGATATTGTTATTATGGTTAATTTAGTACGAGATAATTTCGATCGTTAAATAAAAATGATTGATCAAAGGATCAGACGGTATCTGATTATGAGATAATTTTTTAAAAAAATAATCTTGGCTATTACTTTAATCATTTTTACAGTGGTGATCATAAAATTTAAATCATGGATCTAAGAACGATCCAAAACTATACGTCGCTGGATAATTATGCTTGTGCTTTTGCAAGATCTGCTTAACATGAATAGTTCATATAGAAATGATTTAGATTTTATGATCATCGCCATATAAAATGATTAAAATTATAGCAAAGATCATTTAACTAAAAAAATTGTAATTGAATGTCGTTTGGCCTTTTGATTACTCATTTTTCATTTAATGGTCGAAATCATCCCGTACTAAATTGATCATGATAATGATATTCAATTGAAGTGAAACTTTGATAGTATACTACAAACATCATCGAAATCATCATTATAGATTTTTGGATCCACCGATAGTCTCCATCTATCAGATCATCACGTCGTTATTCATGATCATCGAAATTGATTTTATCGATCGATGAAGCTAGGGCTATCAAATTGAGGTGGCTTTTTGTGACAACACTCTAATGGTAATTATTTAGATAATAAATGATGAAGATAGACATTAAATTTTAGAATTATATAATATTTAAAAAAATATGAAAAAAAAGATATAGTAGTGGCTACATGAAACCTGATAGGGATGCGATATTGTCGTTAAGACACCGTGTTTATCAGTTTAATCCGACTTCTTAAAATTATTGAAAATACGTAAATAGTAGTGAGTCGGGTTGAATCCACAGGGAAGGTAGTGTTTTTAGATTTGAAATCTTTGATTTTTTTGAGAAGAAAAAGAAAATGATTTGAATTTTGAAATAAAAACTGAAGTCGGAAGATTGAAAATAAAAATTAAAAGATGCAGGAATTTAAATTTGGTACTAAGATCTACTAGTTAGATCTTAGCATCTACTTGCAAAGCAATAATTTAAAGTGTAGAAATTAAATTGCAATAAAAATAAAAAGCAAGAAATTAAAATGTAAAAATAAAAATTTTTATTAACTAAAATTTTAGAATTTAAATACATAAAATTTAAAAAGAAAAGACAATAAAATAAAATAGCCTGATCTCTGATCTTGGATCGGCATTGGCAGAAAGATGGTGTAGAAGCTTGGCTCTTCTTCTCGGCACCCGTTGCTTCGAAGCAGCCTTTAACCCATAGCCTGGCTTCGCCCTATACCAAAGCTTCACCTTGATCGGAGATATTGAATTTTTTGATGGCCTGGGGTCCTTTTTATAGAGCTAGGAGGGCTGGATATTTTTTCTAAAGGCAATATGGGACTAATGAATTTTGTAATCATCAAAATTTGAATAAAATTCAAATTAAAATAGCTCTGATATGACTCTGGTAAATCTGATAAAATTCAGCCATTCAATAGGAATCCAACGGTCCAAAAATCATCAAAATCGGATGCAGATCAGCTCAGATCGGGTCGGATTAAATTATGGCCGTTGGATCGCGCTTGATCGAGGAAATCTGGCCGCAAATCATGCTTCGGGAGTTCGATCACCACTGGCAGCATTCTAGACCGTCAGATCTTCATCACTTGGTTTTCTGTCCGTTGGATCGCGCCAGATCGTTTAATAGAATTTGAATCAAGCCTGGAAATCACCACCGCCGTCCGATCATGACCGCAATCAACCGCAGCCGTTCGATCATGCAATTACTATTCCCATGGACCGGATGGACCGGCCGCACCGCACACCATAGCCAATCAGCGCTTCTATTGCCGAGTGAAATGACCAGATTGCCCTGTGAGCTGCGATAAATTTCTGTAGACCCTTTAAGGGTCTAGGTCACGTGGCAATCTCTGATTCGCCGGATTTTGCTGAGCTGGCGGTCCATGTCTGGATCGTTGATCGGCTGATGGCTTCAATGGCTGAGTCAGCTTGATGGCTTGGCTTGGCTTGGTGGCTCGGCTTACGGAGCCGGCTGAGCCGTTTTCTTTTTTTTTATTTAATTTTTATTTATTTTATATCTTTCAAAATTCATATCTTTTCCATTTTAGCTCTGTTTTATTTGAAATTTATTTTGTTGTGATCAAAAAAATGAGCTCTTTCTATTGATAATAAAATTTTATTTTTTAATTTTTATTATTTTTTATTATTTTTTAATTAATTTTTTAATTAATAAAAATATGAATTTTTCAAAAATTATATATAAATTGATTAATAATTCTTAAAAATTAATATGAATTAATTAATAAATTAATACTTTTATTGATGAATTTATTATACTTATCAAAACCATCGCAATATGTTAGATTTATGGTAGTAGTTCAGCCAAACCGCTGCCATAGTTTGGACCTATAGTAGCGGTTTTGAATAATCGCTACCATAGATCATTATATATAATAGTGATTAAGCATAACCATCATAATAAGTCCGACTCTATGGCAGCGGTTATTTAATCGCTATATATAGGTCAGATCTATGGCAGCGGTTATAGTAACCATTGCTATAGATCTGATCTATAGCAGTGATTTGGCTGAACCGCTGCCATAAATCGACCTATGGTAGTGATTTAGATGAACCACTGCCATAGGTCCAATCTATTGTAGTAGTTTCATGTAACCACTGCATGTAACTACTGCCATAGATCCTAGAGCTATGGTTTTTGAAATCGCTGCCATAGTTTGCGCTGCCGTAGCCCTATTTTATGGTAGTGTATATCTAACCAATGCTAAAGCATTATGTTAGCATGCCAAAAGTTTGGAGACGTCTCTAAATTTTTTGGAGATGGCTTGAATTCATTCTAAAGCCCTTTTTAATTGGAATTACATTATGAAACATGGTCTTTTGAGCTTGTCTTATATTACATTTGATTTCTTTCTTATTTTAGTCAAAGAGCTCTCTTCCTTCTAATCTTTGAAATATTTAAAAGAAAATTATCAGTAATCATGTGCTCTAATATTTGGTCATCATCAAAATCACTTAGGGGTTCAACACCGCTCTACTATACTTTGCCTCCACACTATGTGCCACCTCTCCTTTGGTTAGCCCATTCGAGACATCCTCTATATCCCCACCATCACTGCCGCCTTTGCTCTCCCTCTGCTCTGCTCTACGTCCACACCGCACACCACCTCTCCTCTACTCAGCCTACTTGACATAGCCTCTGCATCCCCATCGTTGTTGGCACCATCGATGCTGATGCTTCTGTGGTACAAGTGAACACAAAATTTACCCATGAAAAATTTTATGTGGGAATATTGAATTAGCTACGCCAAATAAAGCATGAAAATGTTAAGCATTGGTAAATTTAATTAGCGATGTAATATAAGCATAGGTAATATAATTAACTAATTGCCAACGTTTATTAATTGGGTAGGTAATTATATTTACCAACTAATATAAGCATAGGTAATTTAATTAACTAATTGTTGACATTTATAATTGGGTAGCTAATTGAAGGAACTAATTTGATAGCTGGATCGGATCGGATAAGATGCAGCATAATTTAAAAATTTTAAATTCGATCTAGCACATGCTTCATAAATCTAACTACAAAACTAGAAACAAAACATGCAAATATGGGTGATCACATCATCTTGCATCAGTAGACAATCTCCATGATTTGATGATCAAATTTCGTTCGAGGTCACCATTGAGCCATGCACGTGCCCGACCTCTACACGTATCTACTCAGGCTTAGATTTGGATGTCTTCTCTGACTTTGATCTGACTTTAGCAAGTCAGATCTAGATCTCCTAGATCTATCTTCGATCTAATCATCGATAGTACTTCGATCAATACAAGATCAAGTCTCCTCTTACATAGGCAACACCCAACTTCTTGAATGCTTGATCAGTCCAACTCCTTTGGGCGTGGGAGAGAGAAAGAGAGAGAAAAAAAGTGGAGAGGAGAGGGAGGAGGTGTAGAGGAAGAGAGATAGGGCTTCGTAGTTTCTAAAACTATGATTACTAAACTTTTTAGTAGGTTTCCTATTTATAGAAATAAGAAATTAGGAGTCCTAGAACTTTAAGTCTTTGACATGGTCAAATACTTAAAGCATAAGGACTTTCCAAAATAGATATGGTGCCTCCTCTCTTTTTTCACGTACATTTTGTCGAACAAAAGGCTTTCTGGGTGTGCGCCACCTTATCCAGATAAGATGGTTTGGCGCCCTTCAACCTTCTCTCCTAGTTTGAATTAAATCAAACTGTTTTGACTTATTCAAACAATATCCACCCAATGATGTTTGAAATAAAACAAACTCCAACAACTAATCCTTATCCTCCATGGGCACATGCTAGGAAGAATGAAAGGGGGCGTGCACCCCTTCTCTCTTTTAGATATCTAATGGCACACACTCCTAGAGAAATTCAAGGGAGGTGCGCCCCTTCTCTTTGCACAAAGACTAGGTCAAAGATGGGGGGCACCTCACACTTGGCGCCCCCTCATCCTAATCTAATAAGGAGATTAGGACATGCCAATTGATGGTGTCCAGGCTAGCCAAATCTAATTTGGCTAAGCTTAATCCAATAGAAAATTCAATGTAGGAGAAATTGGATTCAATCATGTACTAGCATGATTACCTTGAACCCAATTAGATCAAATCTAATTCAATCAAACTGTATGAGTCCAATTGAAAACATTCAAAGCCAAAACCCTTGATTGTGTGACCCTATAGGTCCAATTTTGCATGATAATGGGATATGTCATGATTTCTTTCATCGACATCATTGAAACTTCTTTTGATGGATCAGAACTCTTTTTGATTCAGTTGATTTGAATTATCAATCATCAATATAATTCTAATTAGTCCCATAATCTATCAGTGATACCTAGCAATATGTGGTGGCAATCCATCAAAATTGAATAAGAACCTCTCGGTATAGTTATCATGTGATTCAATTATTCTATCATGAGTCTTGATAGGATCAACGTAAAGGTTGACTTGTCAAACCTCATACCTATCATATGATAGAATCAATCAATTCGAGTCTGATATGAAATCCTAATAGAAACTTCTTTCTATTATTTTATAATATCATGGCTATGGGCTTTAGAACTCAATCTCATGATCATCATAGGACTAGTCTTCCTCTACTAAGATAGATAGATCCCACCTTGGTGCAATCGAATTCCTACAATGAACATGTTATAGCCAACATACACCTCAGGATTCCAAATGACTAGAAGACTAAGTTATGATGTAGTTAAACTATAACACCCTTAAGGTGAACTATCGATGCACCTCAGGTCAGAAAACTAGACATACTACTGCAGTAATGGGCAAATCATCGATGAGAAGGTAGACTTCTTTATGACTACTCGAAGTTGGTCATGCTCAGTATCCTTATTCTTAACGAGCATCTATACTTTCACTCTGGTATCTCTACACCATAGATTTAAGACATATCTACCTGAAGGAAGTGATCATATACCAATCTTACAGATCTTGATCACCATCTTCATGATGATCCTACAATCGAAAGCACTTTATGAGTTAATTATGATAATATATATCTCAAATTTTTAACTCTTAAGAATATGTATTATCATACCTATTAACCCAATGGATGATTCACAAATACAAATTAACACAGATGTGAATGATAAAATAATTTAGATTTTATTTATAAATAAAAAATATAAATTATGCTCATAAATAATTTTACATGTGTCGTCCAATCTGGATTCTAGGGCATATATTTAACAAACTTCCACTAGATCTAAAGCCAATTAGGTATAAATCTAAGTTCCATCTTCTTAAGATGGCTTTCAGTCTTTTGTTAGCTCAAAGGCTTCATCAGTAGGTTAGCTGCATTATCCACGGTATCGACTCTCTTCACCTCGACATATTCCTTCTCGAGATAATCACGAATGAGATGGAACCATCGCTCAATATGCTTAGATTTTTAGTGAGACCTCGGCTCTTTAACAAGGGCTATGATGTCGTTGTTATTACAGTAGAGAAGGATGGCATCAGATAGCATCACTCCTAGCTCCACAACAAACTTCTTGAACTAGAATGCCTTCTTTACAGATTTCAAGGCAGTGATGTACTCTGCTTCCATGGTAGAGTCAGCAATCACTATCTACTTGGAACTCTTCCAGCTCATAATGCCATCCTTGCACAAGAATAAGCTTCCTAATGTTGACTTTTGATCATCAATATCAGACATAAAGTCTGAATCTGTATATCCCTACACTTGGAGTTCTTCATTTTCAAAGACCAAAAATATATCCTTAGTTTTTCTCAAGTATTTAATGATACATTTTATAGAAGTACGAATGGTTTTCATCTGAATTTGATTGATATCTATTTGTGACACTCATAGCATGAGTGATATTAGGTTATATACAAAGTATGGCATATATGAAGCTCCCTATTATTGAAGCATAAGGGATCTTGCTCATGCATTCAATTTCCTCAAATGTGGTGGGGTACATTTTCTTATAGAAATGAATGCCATGTCTGAAGGGTACAAGACCCCTCTTAGAGTTCTCTATGCTGAACCTTTTCAGCACCTCCTCAATGTACATCTTCTATAATAAACCTAACATCCTCCTCGATTTATCTCTATAGACCTTGATCCCTAATATAAAGGATGCCTCATCTAGGCTTTTCATAAAAAAACTCCTTAAACAATCATCAAGGTTAGCATGAAAATATCATTTTCAATCAGGAGGATGTTAGCTAAGTACAATATGAGGAAGACAACAGCACTCCCACCAACCTTTTTGAAGATACATGGCTCCTCATTTTTGATGAAATCAAATGATTTGATTACATTATTGAAATGAGCATTCCAACTTTGAGATGCTTGTTTGAGTTCATAAATAGATCTTTTACTACTACAGAATGGTATTATAGCAGCACTTGCTATTACAGTGGTTCGAAAATCACTATCATAGGCTCTACAACAGTGGTTACACATAACTGCTGTCATAGGTCAGATCTATAGCAGCGATTTTATCTAACCACTTCCATACATGGTCTATGATAGTTGTTATGTATAACCGCTGCCATAGGTCTGACATATGGTAGCGGTCAAGCTTAATCATGGCCATAGATGTGAACTATGGCAGTGGTTATAGTTTACATCTATGGCCGTGGTTAAGCTTAACCGCTGCCATAGGTCAGACCTATGATAGAGGTAAGGCAAAATCATTGCTATAGATTTTCATCTATGATAGCGATTATATGTAATCGCTGCTATAGACAACCTATGGCAGCGGTTAGACGAAACCACTATCATAAGTTTGGTTTTGTATAATCACTGCTATAGACAACCTATGACAACGGTTAGGCAAAATCGCTGCCATAGGTCAGACCCATGGCAGTGGTTAGGCAAAATTACCATAGATCTGATCTATGGCAGTGGTTATGTGTAATCGTTGCTATATTTTTTTCATTTTTTCTCTAAATATCATATAATTCTAAAGTTTAATATCCATCTTCATCATTCATTATCTAAATAATTATCATTAGAGTATCATCATAAAAGATCGCCTCGATCCAATAGCCCTAGCTTCATTGATTAGTAAAATTTGATTTTGATAATCATGAATAATGGCGTAATGATCTGATGGATAGAGATCACCAATGAGTCTGAAAATCTATAACGATGATCTTGGTGATATTTGTAGCATACTATTAAAGTTTTACTTCAATCAAATATCGTTATCATGGTCAATTTAGTATGAAATAATTTCGATCGTTAAATGAGAAATAAGTGATCAAAAGGCCAAATGACATCTAATTATGAGATAAATCATTTATGTATGAACTATTCATGTTAAGCAAATCTTGCAAAAGTACAAGCATAATTACTAAAAGAGTTTAAGAATGGATATCCAGCGACGTATAGTTTTGGATTATTTTTAGATCTATGGTTTGAATTTTATAATCATCATAGTAAAAAATGATTAAAATAGAAGCTAAGATCATTTATCTAAAAAATTATCTCATAATCGAATGCCATTTGGTCCTTTGATCACTTATTTTTTATTTAACATTTCATACTAAATCGACAATGATAATAATATCTGATTGAAGGGAATCTTTGATAGTGTGCTACAAACAATACTGAGATCATCGTTATAGATTTTTGGATCCATCGATGGTCTTCATCTATCAGATCATTATGCCATCATTCATGGTTGTTAAAATCAAATTTTACTAATTGATAAAGCTAGGGCTATCGGATCAAGACGATCTTTTGTGACGATACTTTAATGATAATTATTTAAATAATAAATGATAAAGATAGATATAAAATTTTAGAATTATATTTTGTTTAAAAAAATAAAAAAAATTGATTATTGAACTATGGTGGCGGTTTTGAACCGCTGCCATAGACCTATGACAACGGTTTTTAGTAACCGCTACTATAAACCTATGACAGCGGTCTGAAAATTGTTATCATAGATTAGGTTATTTTTTCTAGCCATCCTAATTTTTTATGTTCCCTCCGATCCTCTCTCTCTCCCTCCTTTTCACCATCAATGAGGACCCTCCTTCTTCCTCGATCGGCCCTGCCTCCCTCTTCCCTGACCGACCCCACCACCTCCCTCACCTCCTCCTTCTTCCTCGATCGGCCCCACCACCTCCACCGCCTTCTCCTTTTTTCTCAGCCGGCCCAACCGCCAGCCCCACCTCCTCTCTCTCACTCTTTCTTTTCTTTTTTCCCTTAACTTGACCCACCGCCGTCGCTGTTGGGAATAGTGTTTCAAAGCCAATCGTCAGCTTATTGATGGTTGTGCTATTTCTTATACTTGTATATGAATTATTAATAAATAAAATTTATTTTGATATTTTATCATCATAAATTCTCACATCTTCTAATGAATTTTTGTGTTGTAGTGATATCCTTAGGACCATTTATAATCGATAAAGAAGAATTTATCATTTAGTCCTTAAACCTGTTCGTGATCAAATAATACGTTGTTATCAAGGATGATAGCATTTATCGAGTGTAGGTCATTGTGTGTCATATGAATTGGTTATCCTCTTAACTAAGAAGTGTGGAGATACTGGTATGGCATGTAAGTGAGATGTAAGAGTATATTTGTACTGAATATGACCAACTTTGGAGCTTTTCTACATTAATATTTGCTTTGATGGAATATCAAAATAAGTGTCCCTCTAACCTGAAATCACCATGGTGACTTTCAAGCAACTCACTGTGCTTTGGTACCGAACTACCAAAATTTTTAATTCGATGATGAAAGATTTCTATGCATAGTCAAGTACTTAAGAATTTGGTACATGTATCAAGATGGGATTTACCACTTTTGATTTTAGAAACTATATTTAATTATATTTTAATTTAGCAAATCCTTGGTCAGGATAGTCCGAGTGAGAGATCATAGGATTAATTACTTTGAGACATGATTTGGATGTACTTATTAGGGTTGATAGTTTAACTCAGAGTCATCTTATACACAGAGGTTAAATGAATGAATTATGCGGTAACCATATTCATGTGGATTTTGAATATTGTGATTGCAACTATTCGACCTTTCTGGACATTGGGTTATTTTCCAAATATGCAACCCAAGAGGAGAGGAGTGAATTGGATTTTTAAAATTTTAAAGCTAATTTAGAACCATAAAGATTATGTAATGTTATGCAAGTTGTATGTGATGGATGATTTAAGTGAGATGAAAAGATAAATAGTAAGAGAGCAAGTATTTAAAAAAATAAAGATAGAGAGAGAGCAAGCACACCACAAACAAGCTAGATTTATAGTGGTTTAGTGCCAACCTTGCACTTACATCCACTCTCCAAGCTCCTACTTGAAAATTTAAATCCACTAACTGTATTCAAACCGAATACACCATTAAAAACCTCCAACCCTAGCTATCCCAAGATAGCATGCTTATTTTTTAGATATAAGCCAATCCTACACACTTCGATTCAAGGTTTGGAGAGACCTTTCCAAGTTTTAGAACCCGCAAAACTTAAAACAATATAAAAATAGAGTATAAGAGTTAATGACAATGAAATACAAAGTTAGCCCCTTTAATGAGCAAATAAAATGTTAAAAGCTCCTTACACAATTAAGAAAAAAGCTTTTCTGATTTTTCTTAAAAGTTGTTGAAGACTTGAATGAGCTTTTGAGGGGTTGGTGAACTTGAAATAAAAACTTCTTTGCTTGAAGAGGGCTTTTTGCTTAGGACTGAAATGAATGCTTGAATCTTTTCTTTTGTTCCTTCATTTTTAAAGCCTTTATTATCCTCTATGATGGTTGGAGAAAAAATAGACCCAATTTGCAGCCATTGAATATTCACTTTGAAGTACTAAATATAGCTAAAAAGGATGGAAAAATAGCCATTATAGACTTTTTTCATTACAGGGGTCGACCCCTAGGTCGTCCCCTATACAGGAGTCGACCTTTCTGACAAAAAGTCAAAAAAAATTATGTTCTATAAAAATAGCCTTTGGAACAGTAGAGGTCAACACCTAGGTTGACCCCTGGCATAGGGGATGACCTAGGGGTCGTCCCCTTTGGTGTGCCAATCAGCCCCCTTGATAGAGGTTAACTCTTTTCTTCAAACTTGATTTTCTCTTAAAATATACATCTAAAAAATGTGAAATTATCTCTAATAGATCACAAATCTTCTGTTCTTTCTTTTGAGGCTTTCAAAATAGATTTTCTCCAATCTATAAAATTTACAATTTTGCCTCTCGTTATCTTTCTTCCTGATTTTCTTCTAAATTATGTATCCAAAATTTATAAGACTACCTCCAATAGATAGAAATCTTCTAGGCTTATTGTTGAGGCTTCCAAAATATATTTTTTCCAATTTTATAAAATTTATGATTTTGCCTCTAAAATATAATAAATTTTTTTTCAAGCCAAAATCAGTAGTATCTCGCTTTAATATTTTGTAATCATCAAAATCAATTCTTGGAGCAATAATCTCTCTCTTTTTAATGATGATAAAATATTTGTGTATAAGCAAAATAAGACATGCATAGAACATTGAAAAAAAATAGTGCCATTAAAAATTTTGAGTTTAAAATTAAGGCAATATATAGATATATTTAATTATTGTAAATTTTTAAGGCATGAGCTTTATAATATCAAGACATAATGTCAATGCCTATAGGTAGATGATCATAGTACCTCATTACCATAAAGGATAGAGAAATGATAGTATAAACCTTAGTTTCTACAAAATAACTTAGTAGAAGAGAGGTTAGGGGCTATATAAAAAAAATTACCAATCATCAAGCATGTAATTTTAACATTATCAATTAACAATTATTGGTTATACCAAACCATATATTTACTCCTCTTTTTGACATCATCAATTAAAAACTATTCTTTTCTTGTTTGAAATAAAAATTTTCTTCCTTTTTTATGATAGAATAAGATGCCAATATTTAAAATACATAAAAATCATAGGAGTCATACATCAAGTAAATAGTTCTAGTCAGAATACATAAAGATACGATATGAAGTTTACATAAAGATTTTAGAAATAGAAATAGTTAGCCATACAAGATAAGCACCACATACAATCAAAATTAGCCAACATATGTCATGAAATAATTGACTAAACATATGAATGTATACTTCATGAATATTCTTAATTTATCTTTAGTTCATTACATATTTTTCACATACTCATTATACTATAATATATTAATTTAAATAAATGAGTATTAAGGTTTCAAGGATCAAATTATTGAGTATTTTAAGCATCAATTCATTAAGCATATACTCAACATTCTTCTTTTCATTTTTGATAATCATTAAAAAGCTTATGGAAAGGATTAAGAAAACCATCAAAATCAATAAGATATAGGAGTGTATCAAATGAGAGATGTATCAAATTCAAAAAATAAAGTTAAATAAATCATCTTCCTTTTTAAAACTTATCTTTGGATTCAAAATATGCTTAAAACTCGCTTTTCTTTTAGAAATTTGCTTGAATTCAAATATCAAAGGCTTTCTCCCTTATTAAATGATTATAAATTTCAAATTTTTAAATATATATTTTTAAGCTTCAAAAGGAATAGAGCTTTTCAAAATTTTGAACAAAGAAATCAAGCATAATATTTTTTTTTAATGCATCAAACAAATCATTAAAATATATCATCAAAATCAATTGAAATTCAAAATATATATATCAAACTCAAAAATTTTTGATTTAATTTCAAGAGGGTATTAAATTTAAATTTCATGGGATATTTAATATGAAAATAAGTATATTTGATATCAAATTTATATTGATATCACTCTCCCCCTTTCTAAAAAAAATTAATTCAGTTTTTTTATGTCAATATTGAGGGATAGAACTTTTCAAGATATTTCAGCATATTTGATACCAAGAAAAATAGATCCGATGTCAAATTTCTATTTGATACCATCAATTTAGATTTTTAATTCAATTTCAAAAAATAGAGATTTTTAAATAAAGCAAGTATAATAGAAAAAAATTAACATTAATTTTAATATTTATTATTTACTTTTTTCAAGAAATTTTAGTTAATTAAACTTTGAAAATGTATGTATCGAAAGAGTATGAAAAATAGTATAAGGATCTTACATTGTACATTAAAAATTCTATAAATTTATTTCTAAGAGTAAGAAGAGTTTTCAATTCAATTTAACTCCAAGAATGTCAAGAATATTTAGGTAAATTAAATTATAAAATTAGCATATGAATGATACCACTTTAAGTAAGTTTTAATATTTGAAAATAATTTATTTGTCTGATACTACTTTAAATTAATAGTACTTTAAATCAAGTAAATCAAATTCAATAAACACATGAAAGCACGAATTGAAAAGACTATAATGTATTTGATTAAGAGTTTGAATTTAATTGAAATAAAGTACAAATTTGAGAGAACTATAAGATAAATGATTGAAAATTTGAGATTAATATTGATATTTTTAATACTAATTTGTAGCAAATGTCTCTCCTATTTTCAAAAGTAAATACCATAAAATTCATCACATGATATTTTTAAATTTATTCTCCCTTATGTTTTTGAAGTGAAGCACCATTAATTGATACCATTTTAATCTTTAACTAATACTAATTTGACTTTTAAGTATGGATTTTCAAATTTGATTGATACCAATTTTGTAATTAATTCATCTTAAATGAATTGTCTCCCTTACTTTTGCAAATAAAGACATTTTCAATTAAATAGTCTTTTAAGATCAAATTATTTTCTTTAGTATTTTCTTCCTCTATTGCACATATTTAAAGTAAGCATATTGAGTTTCAAATAATCAACCATCAATCAAATAATCAATCAAATCATGATATAGTAAAAAATTTTTTTATGAAAATTTTACTTTCATTAATTTTAAAATGAGATGTTTACAATAGGATGTCTTCAATCATGATAACATCAAAATGATCAATTGATATAAAGCATTTTTAAAATATTCATTGATCATTAAAAAATGATGACATAATTAAATCAATCAAAATATGAATTGATAAGTTAAAAAATATATAAATGCTTAAATCAAAGATGAACAAATCAAGTAATATAAGTAATTTTTTTTCAAGTTTAAAAAAATTATTTCTTTTGGCACAACTCAACCAAAAATAGAATAAAATTTAGTTTAAAAAATATTTTTTTATTTAGAAAAACTATAGATTTAAAAAGAAATGCTTTTCAAATTTAGCTAAGGAATATTTTTAAGCTTTAAAAATCAAAGATAAATAGATTCTTTCAAAATTAGAAATTTGGATATATTATCACAAAAAATTTTATTTAATTTAATTTTTTAATAATAATAATTATTATTTTTTTAAAAAATATTTATTTTTTAAGAAATATTAAATATTAAGTTCAAAAAAGGTATCAAACATTTCCAATTTATCTCAAACATTATTATATTAAAATATGACTATGCAAACTTAGATTTGAGACAAAGCATTTCTTTCTTCCTAAATTTTTTTTTTGTTAAAAAATGGAGTGCAAGGCGATAAAATTTGATACCAATTATTTTATTTTCTTATAAAAAAATAAATTCATTAAGTTTAGATCAAATTATTTTGATAAGTCATTTTGAATTGATACCAATAGACTATGCAAACAAATCATAGAAAGATTTACTATTTAAATTTAGATCTTTTTTTCTTAAGAAATATCACTCAATTTAGTTTAGAAAAGATATGAAATTCTCTAAATTTATCTCAAAAGATATCATATAAACTATGCAAAATCAGATTTGAGATAAAATATTCTTTTTTTTACTAAAAAAAGGCAATGGAGTGCAAGATAGAAAAAAATCTGTTTGATACCAATTATGAAACTTTATTTTGATACCAATGCAAAACATGAATAAACAAGAGCACATGAAAGCAGAAGTATAAGTGAATCAATAAGTCAAGCAACAAATAAATGCCTATTAATGATTTTTCATGAGATTCAAAAATTATTTATCTAGAATTTTTATTTGGAGTAAAATATTTTTTAAAATTAAGCTTAATACCAATTAATTATTAAAAATCATGATAGGATCAAACCATGCAAAGTATGATTGAATAAAAAATAAAATAGGTATAATTTTTCTAAAGCAAATCAAATAACTAGAATAATATCAGTGCATACATAGATCAAAATAATTTTACTTTTAATATTTTAATAATATTTTTTCTTATTCAATTTAATTTTTTTATTTTTTATAATAAATGCTAGAAAATTTTATTTTCCTAACTCTCCTCCTCTGTTGGAAAATTAACTTTTCTTAATTCTCCCCCTATTTCTTTCAAATCAGGTATATTTAATTAATTTAAATAAGTAATCATTTCTCCTCCTTTGTTTTGCAAGCAAAGCACATATTGAGTCAAACAAATAATGTTAAGTACATTGAATTTTTACAAAAGATAAAATTTTTATTGATATTCCAATGGTGATAACAAAGATAAAATCATAAAAGCATGCAAAATGTATGAGAGCTATATCCTATATAGATGCCAAAAGTAGATTGAAAGGATCACTAAAGCTGTGGAAAGGAATTCTAGCATCTTAAGCAAGTATATATCAGGATAATCCTAAGATGTAGGTCTAGGCTAGGTAGAAAGAGAGTGTAGTCTAATATCTCCAAATGACTAGGTCCGATAGTGAACATCCTCTCTCACTGCAGTAAGTGCCTAAATCAATCTCCCTAACTCGTTTCTGACCAATGACAATACCTCCATCTGATCTCATCTCATCTGGTGTGCCTCTGATAGATACCTCAAAAGCTCTACACAGACTGACGCTATGATCTTAATGGAGAGTCTCTTAATAAATGCATCCTCATCTAGTCTATCAGATAATCATGAGCTAGTATTTGGATGGCTAGTCTATGAAAGTAAAGCTGTCTCTATTTGTTCATGCTACTCTGTTGGCTTCTTGTCCTGATATATACTGTAACGAGTTTTGCTATAGGAGTTTCATCATCGTCATCTGCTATAGCATGAGAGCTGATATCCTCGATACCTTCAATCATTATCTTGATCAAATACAAATCTTAAATGTATAGCTGCTTGAGATAATTTGAGGTACTCCTATTGGTTTGTATATGTGTAGCGTGCATCCAATGCTATCAACATTTATCTCAATCTACACACCTTTCATTTTGGAAACTAGATATCTCTCTTTCTTTAGACAAAATGCTTCTAGGGTACCATTGGAGAACAAGGACTAAAATATTAGAATAGAAATGGAGAGAAAAGGTCCGATTTTAGTAGGAGAGGGGTTTGAAAGGAATTATGGCTCGAGACAATTGATAATGGAATGATAGAGCCTTGGAATATTTTTAAATAGGAGAACTAATCCCAAAAAAAAAGGGTCAACTTCTACTAAATCAAGAGCCGACTCCTTGAAGCAGAAAATAGTTCAAGTAGTTTTTGATTCAAGAAAATGTAATCAAGTTGAATAAGAATCAATAGGCAATCAAATCGATGATCAAGAAGGATATTTAAGTCAAATTGGGAGATCAAGAATTAATCAATCATGGGGGCAAGATTATCAAGGAACACATGTAAAAGAAAATCTAGATATAGGCTCTATAAGTTTTAGTTAAACTATGAAATTCCAAATCCTTAGGGATAAGCTAATATGCAATGTAATTCAACACATCAAGCACTTGAGCTTTATGAATAGATGTTTTATCTTCAAGTACTTAGATCATGCAAAGTTTTGAGAAATTTCAATATTTAAGTAACCTATGGGGGAATCCCAAAAATCAGTTTTGCATGTATATTCAGTAATTCAAAAATATTCATATCCAATTAAGAATCTTTTAATTTAAGTTTATCAATTGCAAAATTGATATGGAGAAGCTATTATATCATGTTGAATTTTAAGATAGTTTCAATTTATATCATAACATGATATTTAGAGGAGAGCATATTGATTTTTTAAAATCAAAGTATTCAAATTATCAAAATCAATCAATCATACTAATCTTACTAACATATGAAAGAATTTCAAGCAAGTAATCATAATATGAAATCATAATGATAGATCATTAAAATTAATAGAATTAATCAAACAAACATTGATGGTATGATGTGAGAAAAGTTTAGATTTTACTAATATCATCACTCATCCAAGTCCATTCCCAAAGCATCCATCTACAAGTATTTTCTTATTTTATTCCATTGGATCCTTGGAGTACCTACAAAATCATTTACTAGATTTTGATACCCAAGTCATCTTAGGTCCATGAAGGTTAGAGCTCATGATTCCTTTTGGAATTCAAATCTTCTTCACATTTGAATTTTCAGATTTACTAGAAAAATATGTATAGGATTTATTTCCTACTTTTCCACATTTAAAGCAAGTAATATTTGAAATCTTGTTGCTTGATGAGTTCACAAAGATGTCTTTTAGAAATTTTTGTTTCTTAAGAGAATTATAGCCTAAGCCAGCTTTATTATAAATGGTCTTTTGATTTTCAAGTATCATTTGAAGTTTATTTGAGCTAAGAGTGAACTTTTCTACCATAGGTTTTAACTTAGCAATTTCAATTCTTAGGTTCAAATTTTCTTGAGTTAAAATCAATTTCTCATTTAAAATTATCTTATTTTCTTTTAGATAAAATTTTAAAATATCATTTTTCTTCTTAAGCTCAGCATTTTCTTCAATTAACAAATTTTTAGATCTAATCAATTCTTCCTTTTCTTTAGTTGAAGAATTAATTTGTTTCAAAAAATCTTTCTTTTTTTTGACCATGTTTTTTATATTTTTTAATAAATCTTCTTTTTTACTCAAAATTTTATTTTTCTCTTCAAGCAAAGATAGATGAGATTTTTTAAGTTCTTTATTCTTTAGCCTTATCCTTTTGTATTCATCTATTAACTCATTGAAGGTTACATATAATTCATTAAAAGTAAATTCAGAAGAGTGTTCATGATATATCTCATCATTTTGAGTCATGAGGCAACAACTTTTTATACATTTCTTCTCTTTCTCATTCTTCTCTTCTTTGCTTTGCTCTTTCTTAATCAATGCTTTCTTTTTCCTTTGTTTCTTTCTTTTCTTCTTCTTTTCATTCTTATGCACCATGAGGCATGAGTTGAGGTGAGTTTTTTTCTTCTTGAAAGCTTGATATTTTTCTTTGATTTGCTTCTTTAAAAGTAGTTTCTAATTTCTTCCATATTTGATTTACTGAATTATATGAAGAAATTACATTAAAAATATTCATGTCTAATGAATAATAAAGTAAATTCATTACTTTAGCATTCATTTGAATCATTTCTTTATCATGAATTGATGCATTGGATGTGTGTAGGCCATTGATTATAATTTTTCATAAATTATGATGATGTACTTGAATGAATATTTTTATCCTAGATTTTCAATAAGTATAATTTAAGCCATCAAATAATGGGGTTCTATCTATACAATGTTCATCATTAAAAAAAGATTTCATTTTGGGTTGCTAAGATCTTTGGCTCTTGATGATTAAATCAATAACTAATAATAGAGTACCTGCTCTGATACCATTTGTTGCCTAGATATGCAACCCAAGAGGAGGGGTGAATTAGGTTTTTAAAATTTTAAAGCTAATTTAGAACCACAAAGATTATGTAATGTTATGTAAGTTGTATGTGGTGGGTGATTTAAGTAAGATAAAAAGATAAATAGTAAGAGAGCAAGTATTTAAGAAAATAAAGATAGAGAGAGAGCAAGCACACCATAAATAAGCAAGATTTATAGTGGTTCAGTGCCAACCTTGCACCTACATCCACCCTTCAAGCTTCTACTTGAAAATTTTAATCCACTAACAGTATTCAAACTAAATACATCATTAAAAATCTCCAACGCTAGCTATCCCAAGCTAGCATGCTTATTTTTTAGGTACAAGCCAATCCTACACACTCTGATTTAAGGTTCGGAGAGACCTTCTCAAGTTTTGGAATCCTCAAAACTTGAAACAATATGAAAATAAAGTATAAGAGTTAATGACAATGAAATACAAATTTAGCCCCTTTAATGAGTAAATAAAATGTTAAAAACTCCTTACACAATTAAGCAAAAAGCTTTTCTGATTTTTTTCAAAGTTGTTGAAGACTTGAATAAACTTTTAAGGGGTTGGTGAATTTGAAATGAAAGCTTCTTTGTTTGAAGAGGACTTTTTGCTTAGGGCTGAAATGAATGCTTGAATTTCTTCTTTTGTTCCTTCCTTTTTAAAGCCTTTATATCCTCTATGATGGCTAGAGAGAAAATAGACCTAATTTATAGCAATTAGAGACCCATTTTAGAGCATTAAATGTAGCTGAAAAGGACTGAAAAATAGCCATTATGAATTTCTCCATCGCAGGGGTCAACCCCTAGGTCGTCCCCTACATAGGAGTTGACCTGGGGGTTGATCTCTATGATAGAAAGCCAAAAAAAATCATGTTCTATAAAAATGGCCTTTGGAATAGTAGAGGTCGGCCCATAGGTCGACCTTTGACATAGGGGATGACCTAAGGGTATTCCCCTTTGGTATGCCAAACAACCCCTTTGACAGGGATCGACCTAGGAGTCGATCCTTTTCTTCAAACTTAATTTTCTCTCAAAATATACATCCAAAAAATATGAAATTATCTTCAATAGATCATAAATCTTCTATTTTTACTCTTGAAGCTTTCAAAATAGATTTTTTCTAATTTTATAATATTTATAATTTTGCCCGTCGTCATCTTTCTTCTTGATTTTCTTCTAAATTATGCATCCAAAATTTATAAAACTACCTCTAATAGATCAAAAATCTTCTAGGCTTGTTGTTGAGGCTTTCAAAACATATTTTCTCCAACTTTATAAAATTTATGATTTTGCTTTTGAAATATAATAAATCTTTTTTCAAGCAAAAATTATTAATATCTCACTCAAATATTTTATAATCATCAAAATCAATTCTTGGAGCAACATGGGTACCATTGCTAGATGGTCACTTTGATTAGTATAGAAATTGATTTCTATACTACTAGCTTAGATTCGAACCTATGAGATTACATACACTAGAAGTTCCTACCTGATCTAATAGCTGATTAAGAGTCTCACTGGTTTGGGACTCTTTGATCAAGACTTTCATTTTGATGGGACTCTATTATCCGAATATCTACTGAATTTGGACTCTATATTTATGAGAGATTTAATTAGTAATTTGATTACTAATTAACTTAATTTGATGGAGTAATTATTTTTGGATCAAGTCTAATTGAATTAGATTCAGTTGGGTTTGATCCGATTAGGTTATGAGATGACCTAATCACTGAGGAAGTATGATCGCTAATTTGATCAGGGATTGGACTTATTTAATTTTTGATTTGATTAGTATTTAACTAAGCCTAATTAAGTCTAAATGAGTTGGGTTTAATCTATTTAATTGGGCCTAACCAATTTAGATTGGGTTAGTTCAATTAGATGAATAATTATGAGACTAGTTTGACCTAGTCTTCCATGTGCCACCTCACCCTCTTTGCACCATATGTTTTTCCATGAGAAAGATATTCTCATGAATAATTTTCCACACAAAAGAAGGCTTGCACCCTTTCTTCTCACACCCCAAATGGATTACAATGATCTGGTTATAATTTGAATTCAAATAGATTTTGAATTCAAATAGGAAACCACCTCATCCAAAACTCTCCCTCATGTCATCTCTCTTATGTGCCCTCTAAATAATTCCATGATTCTTTTTGTGATGTGCACAACTTCTAAGAGATTTCCATCTGGTGTGTGAGCCATTCCCAGTATGAGAAAAATAAGAAAAAAATCTAAGAAGAAAAATTGGGAGAGAAAACTAGGTGCCAGGATTTGAGTGCTGTGCTGCCCTAGATCTTGATCTAGGGTTTCTATTCTATTTTCGCAAGATCTAAGCATTAGATCTTTATGAGATTTTTTTGAGTATTTCCTCATCATCTCTTCTACCCATCCTATTGATTTGGAGCTTTCAAAGTTTTGGTGGAGGGAGATCAAAATTGTTTGATCAGATCTAGCTATCAGGATCATTTTTCATCGAGCTAGCACCCAGGAGGAGGCAATTAGGATCAGGACCTTGTGTGGACCATCCATGGAGGCCAGACATGTGTGCGGCTATATCACAATGATCAAATCTATCTGATGATTAGATCGGTGGTGATTCAATTGCAGAGATCATCTATCGGTACAAGGTAATGTGTTCTGAACATGTAGCATAGTAAAAATTATTTTACTGCTCATAGCCTTTTATTTTTGGATTTAATTGCATGCATATATTTCATATTAGATCCTAGTATTATAGGATTTGTAGATCAGATCTATAACTTTTTAAAAATTAATTAGATTAATTTTTATTTTTATTATAATTATTTTTTAAAAAAAATTTAAAAGTAGAGCTAGAAATCCTGCATGCTTTCCATCAATGGTATCAGAGCCAGATTATTTAATATGATTTATATGCATGTTTAAATTATTTTTTATATTAGATTTAAATAATAATCTAATTTTTGAGATTTAAAAATAAATAACATGATCGCACGGATCATAGGTTGTCCTGCTGTAGGGTTTACCTTCTATAGTGTAGGTTGTCCTGGTACGTGCTGATCTAGATTATTAAATCATAAAATTTTAGATCTGATCTAATAATTTTTATAATTTGATTGTATGATTTTGATCTTATTTTTAATTATGAATAAGAATTTAGATTAGATCTAATTTGATTGATGATTTTTGATGTATTATACATAGATCTAGATTAAAACCTACAACTAGTACTATTTATGAAATGAGTCGACTCAATTTTTTTGAAATAGGTTGATCCATTTGGTAAATAGTGCTAAGTTGTGTTAAAACTTTCACAACTTTAAAAAATATTTTTGAAATACCAAATCCCAACCCTCAGTCCAAAAACTTAATTAAAAATTAAGGATGTTGAATTAGGATTTAGAATTGTGAATTAAAGATCCTAAGTCATTAATCATAAAATATGGGTTATTGGGTTAGATGAATTAGGTCTATTAATTGGGTTAGATCTAAGGTTAATTAAAGAATGGACTAATTTAGAGTAATTAAATAAATCTAACTAAATATTGATTTAGATTAGGTCAAGAACTTTTTAGACTTAATTACAATAGTTGTAATTGATCAAGTCCATGCCTTTAACGAGGACCAAATGGACTTGATTCATGGCTATGCGGTCGAATCCAAAATTATTAGATTGGTCAAATTGAAACTAATGAACTGGATGGTGTCTAAGGTGAGTCTAGTAGTCCAGACTAGTGGTTTTTAATTAAGAGCTACTCGCATTGATTTGATATTTGATGAGTTAATGGCATATGCCTTCCACAGATCTTACTTACCTGCCCATCCTAGTGAGTTAGATTTTGATTAGATCACTTGATGATTTAGACTCACTCATGTCAATTAGGTAAATCAGTGTGATTGATTTAGGTGCTCCTAATGCTTGCTTAAATTAGGTCCTTTTTTATCTGACTTGGTGAAGTCAGTGGAAGGATCGAAATTGACTGGTTAATTCTCTCTCTATTTTTTTAAAAAATGAGTTAACCAAATCTTCTAAAATTATTAGGTTCTTAAAAATGAAATAGTTATAATAATTACTGGGTCACAGCCTCCTATTAAGTTGAGTGATAATGAGTCCATTAGTTTAATAATCATTAGAGGCCCAAAGACTTGGTGCTTATTAACTGATGGAATTATCATTCATAATATGATGATTTGGTCGTGTCTTTCTAATGGTGGTCAAGTTGGTCGATCAAAGTTGGGCCTGATCATTTATTGGTCAGATACTCCAGATATGATCATGTTAATGGTTGGATCTAACCGGATCTTTTCAGTTGAGGCCAAAGCCTACTGATTAGATTTTCGGGGCAAAATTAAAATACTAGAAGTTGTTTAGAGAAACAATTGGTTATGATATTGAAAAATGTATCCCAAAGCCAATCATCAGTCTATTGATGGTTAAGTTATATTATAATTATAATTAATTTATTAATTAATAAAATATGTTTTAGACTTTTTTCATCATAAGTTTTCATCTTCTAATGAACTCCATTGTTGTGATGAAATCCTTAGGACTATTTAGATTCGATAAAGAGAGAATTTATTGATTAGTTCTTAAAACTATTCACGATCAAATGATAGACTGTTAATTAGGATGACAGCGTCTATCGAGCATGGATCGCTGTGTGTGATATAGATTGATTGTCCTCTTAACCAAGGAGTGTGGAGACACTAGTATGACATGCAGATGAGATGTAGGGATACATCATCACTAAAGATGACCAACTCTAGAGCATTCTGCTATCGAGAATGTCTATGATGTGATATAGGTATAAGTGTCTTTTAGATCTGAGATCATCTCAGTGACTTACAAGCAACTCATTATGCTTTGGTACCGGACTAACTGAATTTCTAATTCAATAACGAAAGGTTTTTGAGCATAGTTAAGTACTTGCAAAGTCGGTATGTGATCAAGATGGAATTGACTACTCCAAAAGTTGGAGAAAAATGTATCACTATATTTTAATATAGCAAAATCTTGGTCAGGATAATCTATGAGATGGATTTGATATTTGAAATATAATCTGGACAGCCTGATCAGAGTTGACAGTTGAACTCTAAGGTATCCTACAAGTATTTTGGTTAAGAAGATGAATGAACTCTGAGGTGTTCTACAAGCATTTTGGTTAAGAGGATGAATTATATGAAAACTATATCCATATAGGTTCTAAGAATGTTGTTCTACATATTCGACCTATCCGACTGTCAGATATCATTGCTAGATGATCACTTTGATTGGTACAAAAATTTATTTCTATGCTATCGATTTAGATTTGAATATATGGGGTCACACACATTAGAGTTCATGATCTGATCAGATGGTTGATCAATGATTAAGATTTATTTTAGGGTTAAACGATTAATACGATTGATGTTTAACCTAGTGCAAGTGTTGTAGGAGGATCGATTAGCAATTGAATTACTAATTAATTTAATTTGATTAAGTTAGAGGACTGAAATTAAGTCTACCTAAATATGATTTAATTAAATTTAGTTTGGACTTGATAGGATCAAGTTCAATTGGTTTATTGGATAAGCCAAGTGCAAGAATGAACTAGTCCTAGTTCAACTAGAACTTAGGTCAACCTAATTTCTAATTTGATTAAAAAATTTATTTAGATTTAAATATAATTTAATCTAATTTAATTAGATTTTTAATTAAATTAAGACCTAATTTAATTGGATTGGTTTACTTTTGGTTTAATTTGGTTTGAGAAACCAAATTTTGACCAAGTCATATATGGAATCCTAGTCGGTATAGGATTCCATCCTTGCACCACATTTGCCCCACGCCCCCCACGTCCCACACTCTCTCTATTTTGGCATTGAATCCTCTCTCCCTAATGCTTCATGCACACCCACTTTCTGTTAGATATATGTGCCCTAGAAGCCAGAATTGGCTGACACTTGTAATACACTTCTAAGGGCAAAATTATAATTTTAACTAAAATCAATAAATGGGTTATTTTCTATTACATATGTGTATTTAGTGTCTGTGATACATCCTTTGAGTTAATGGCAATGATAATTCATATTTTCAAGAGTTGAAAATTTAAGACATGAATAATCATTATTAACTCATAAATTGCTCCCGACCATAGGATCATCACGAGGATGGTGATTGATCCGGAAGGTTGGTGTACTCGCTTCTGTTTAGTAGATGAGTTTTGAGTCTACGGTGTGGAGACATCGGAGCGAGAGTACAGGTACTCATAAGAGAACGAGGGCACTGAGCGTGACCACCTCGAGTAGTCATTAGGGAGTCTACCTTCTCATCGATGATTGACTCGATGCTGCAGTAGTGTGTCTGATTCTTTGACCTGAGATGCATCGGCAGTTCACCTTGAGGGTGTTATAGTTTGACTACACCATTACTCGGTCTCCTAGCCATATGGAACCCTAAGGTGTATGTTGGCTATGACATGTTCATTGTCGGAACTGGATGACATCAAGATGGAATCTATCTACCTCGGTGGTAGAGGAGCAGCCCTATGATGATCATGAGAATCAAGTCCAGAAATCCATGGCCATGGTAGAGTGAAATAATAGAAAGAGTTTCTATTTAGATTTTCACATTGGACTTGAATCGAATGATTACATCATATGATAGAGACTAGGGTTTGACGAGTTTACCTTAACCCTAATCTGATCGGGGCTCAAGATAGAAGGACTGAATCACACAGGTAGCTGCACCAAGAGGTTCACATTCAGCTCTGATGGGTTGCCATCATATACTTCTAGGTGTCACTGATGGATTTTGGGAGCAATTAGAATGATTTAGATGATCGATCATTCTAGCTGTTCGAATCAGAAGAGTTCTGATCTATCGAAAGGAGTTTCGATGATGTCAATGATAGAGATCATGACATATCCCATTATCATATAAAACTGAACCTAACTGGGTCACACAAACAAGGGTTTGAATCTGGTGATCATCAATTGAACTGATCTAGTTCAATTGATCTGAATGAGATTCAATTAGGTTCAAGGAAATCGTGCTAGCACTCGATTGAACCTAACGTTCTTCTTTTGCTATCATAAATAAGTTGTCCTGTCTGAGCCAAAGGAGTTTGTGCTCAATCAGAGGCCTTCATATGGTCTGACTGGAGGTTGTCCAAGTTAGAAAAGGTTGTCTTATTTGTAAGACATTACCTGCCATTTTTGGTCACTTGCCATTTTTTGTTCTTTGACTTTGGTCAAAAGTCTACCTTTGACTGGTCAAATGTTGACCATTGACCCTTTGACTTTTGACCACATGTCATGCACCTATTGGAGAGCTGGTGGGGGCTTGTCCCCCTGCCAGAACCTGGCAAGGAGGAGGGTGCACGCCAAGGGTGGCGTGAGCCCAAGTTTGGAGGAGTCTTGGAGTCCTTGTTGGACAAGGACTCCACCTCTCTTTTGGATTCCAATCAGAGTTCTCCCTAAAACCAACTTTGACTGGTCTTAGGCACCCTCTAAGTAGGAATCCAGGGGACTCTATTCCCACCAATCAGATTTAGATCTGATTTCACAAAGGGTTGTGATTGGTTGGGAATAAGAGAAGCTGGATCACAGTCAGTCTATAAATAAGACCCTGTGCCCAACTCAAATATAGTAATTGAATTGAGATCAAAGTTTCCCATGCCCCAAGGCTGCCTCTCCCCTCTTCCTCCATGCCAAACCATCTTCTCCCCTTGCTCTCCACGTCCAAAAGGAGTTTTGGAACCTTGGTTGGTGCGATCCAGATCAAAGAAAGGCGATCAAAAGCAAGAAGGCTGCACTGCTGCAAAGGACGACTGCAGATCTTCAAAAGGAGTTTTGAAGATCCTCCAGATCAGATCCAGATCTGATTTTTGGAGGTGTGATAGAGAAGAAGAGGATCTCCAGATCCAGCCCGAGTGGATACCGGTAGAGGCCAGGCGCTTGCGTGGCTAGATCCAGAACCTTCCGCTGCAAATAGGATCATCAACAGGGTAATAGGATAATCAACAGGGTAATAGGATTACCCAAATTCAGGTAAATTAAATTTGATTTAATTTATCTTTATTTTATTTCTATTATTAAAATAATAAAATCAGATCTGAAACATCCCAGATCTGATTGGGATCGAGAGAAAAAAAAAATTGAAATATATCTCTCGATCTGATTAGATTTGAACGAACCTGGTCCAGAAAATCAGGATTTTCCTTCACTTTCCTTCTCTCTCCCTTATTTGGAATAAGTTATGGACCAAGTTTATAGAAGATAAGTTATTATGGTTGGTTTGGACTCTATATGATAGAATCCCAACAAAGTAAAACTACTTCCTTTGTGCCACCCCCTACCTGATTTTTTTCTAGTTTTCTATAGTAGAAAAAGAAAGTTTTTGTGTGCCTACCAGATGGTCCACAACATGGGATGAGGAGGGGGTGCCGAACAACTTGCCAAATATGGTCCTCCCTTGTTTAGGAATTTAACCTAGACAAGACTTTTCCATATCTCTATATATATGGCTTATTTTGGTCTAATTTTTGGATTGCTTGTAGACCATAGAGAGAGATTTTGGGCATGTAAAAATCATAGGGAAAAGGTTCTTGGGCACTAGGTTTTCATAGATACCAATCCAGGTGTCTAGATGAGAAAAGAAAGAAGAAGAAGGGGGTTTTCTTAAAGAGTTTCTTCCATTCATCCTTTTTCCTCGACTTTTGGGATTTTCTTGAGAGTGTCTTAGATCTAAAATCTATTCTCTTCCTTTTGATCTTTGGAGAGTTCAAATCTAGAAGAAGAAAGTATTGGATTGACCATCAAAGAAGGATCAGCACAATACTAGCATACTATGCTGATTTCTTGCATCAGACTTCTGATTGGAGTTCGTGGGCTCATGTGAACATCACTTAGAGGTCGGACGCATGTACAGCTCAGAGCTTTATCCTTCAGTCTGGATTAGCAAGTTAGAATATCTAACTTGCATAGGTAATATGGATTTGATCCTATCTTACATATATGCAATAGATCTTATGTAGATCTATGTTGATGTGATCAACACTTTTTTATCTATTATATATTTTTAATTTCTAATTTAATCTCATATAATAATCATATAATAGAATTATAGATCTAGGATAATCTTTAATTTTAAGAATAAATTTTGATTTATTTCAGTCTTTCACTGTCAGATCTTGAAAAAGTTTCTAGATCTAGCCTTAAAATCCTAGATCTGATTTCTTCAATTGATATCAAAATCTAGGTTCATTATTATATGATTATTTTTATGTATTTAGATTATTTCTTAGATTAGATCTAATTTATAATCTAATTATTAAATTTAAAATTAAAAATCATGATCATACGAACTGATTATAAGATTGTCATATTATAAGGTTTATCCTTTATAGTGGAGAGATTGTTCTAGTTCGTATAGATCTATTTTTTATCATAAATTTATTAGATATGATCTAATTTTATTAATAATTTATTAGATTTAAAAGAATTTTATATCTAAAAATAAAAATTTTAGATTGCACGGACTGATTATAAGGTTGTCTTGCTATAAGATTTACCCTTATAGTGGAGAGGTTATCCTAGTACGTGCTGATCTAAAACATTGATCATAAAATTTTAGATTAAATCTAAAAAAATTTATGATCTAATTAAAAATATTTTAATCTAATTTTAATCATCATAAATATGTTAGATTTGATCTAAGATAATTTATGATTGATTGGAATTGAAACTATTTCAATTACATGAACCTGTTTAGATTAGATCTAAAGTAGTTTCATGCTTATCTTACTTGCATATTGATTATGAATCGAACATGCAACTTGATTGGTAGAACCATGTTGTAAAAATATTTTATAAATATAAAAATTATTTTTAAAAAGTCGAACCCCAACCCTCAATCCAAAACTTAATTAAGAATTAAGAAGTTGTTTGATTCGGTTCTAGGATTGTGAATTGAAGATCCTAAGACACAAATCATAACACATTGGGTTAAATGTATTAGTAGAAATTAGGTCCATTAATTAGGTAAGATCTAGGATTAGATTAAAAAATAGACTTAATTAGAGAATTGACTAAATCTAATTAATTATTGTCTTAGATTAGGTCAAGGATTCTCTCGATCAATTATAATAGTTGTAGTTGGTCAAGTCCATATCTTTAACGAGATCCAAAATGAACTTGATTCTTGGTTACATGGTTAAGCAAAAACTATTAAGTTGATCTAATCAAGACTAATTAAATCAGTTGGTGTTTAAGATAAATTAGATCGATGGTCTTTAATTGACAGCCGCTTACTTGACCATTTTTGATGGTGTCTAAGGCAAGCTTTGGCAGACCCTCCCACTGATCGAACTTACTTGACCTCCTGATGAAATTATGTTTTGATCAGATCACTTGACTATTTGAGCTAACCCATGTCAATTAGGTAAATCAGTGTGACTGATTTAGATGCTCTTTGACCAGCTTATTAATGGTCTTCTTTAAGTTGACTTGGTGAAGCCAGTGGAAGGATCATGCAAGCTGGTTCATCTAACCTTCTCTCTTCCTTAAATTAAAATCCTCGTAAATTATTAGATCCTTAAAATAAAATAGTTATGGTGATAACTAGATCATAGCCTTTCATTAAGTGGATGATAATGGATACATTAGTTGGATAATCATTGGAGGTCCGTAGGCCTGGTGCTTATCCGCTATGAAATTATCATTCATAATATGATTTCTTGATCGCATCTCTCTAAATGGTGATCAAGTAGTTGCTGATCAAGAATGTTATATGATAACATCTTATAATTTCTCTATTTATGATACTTCCATTTGGATATTAGATGCCGAAAGTCTAGTCCATATTTGCAATACGTTGCAAGAACTTCAAATTAGTAGAAAATTTGAAAATAATGAGCGATTCCTAAATGTTGGAGATGGAAGGTCTATTCTAGTTCTAGCTATGAAAATAGTTCAACTTGTTCTCAATACTAATATCATTTCTTTAAATGAATGTCATTATTGTCCTTCCTTTCTAATGAATATAATCTCTGTTAGCTTTTTGGCCAAAGATGGTTATCATTTATCTATAAAGGAAGATTATTGTGATATCATTATGAATAATATTACAATAATGCAAGGATAACAAAAAAATTGTATTTACATATTATCACAACCTATGAGTGTAATGTACACTTCTAGAAAACATCATAGATTAGATAATGTCTCTAATATCTACCTATGGCACTATAGGCTAGGTCACAATAAGAAAAATAGGATAAACAGGTTGATCCAAGAGAAAATCCTCAAAGTCAGTGATTGTGAATCACTTTCAATCTGTGAGTTCTGTCTTCTTGAAAAAATGATCAAGTCACCTTTTACTGAAAAAGATGAGAAAGCCATTGATCTCTTCGATCTTGTACATGCCGATATATGTAGACCAATGAGCACAGGTGCCAGAGGTGGATATTTTTACTTTATCAATTTCATAGATGATCTATCTAGGTATGGATATGTCTATCTAATGAAACATAAGTTGGATTTATTTGAAATGTTAAAAAAATTTCATAGTGAAGTAGAAAAATAAACTAGGAAGAGTATTAAAACTCTTCGATCGGATTGAGGAGGTGAATATCCATCCAATGAGTTTTTGATATATCTAGGAGAGAATGAGATTCTCTCATAGTGGACTCCTCTAGAAACACCATAGCATAATGGTGTATTGGAAAGAAGAAATCGAACCTTATTAGACATGGTTCGATCCATGATGGGATTTGCTAGTCTACCTATTTTATTTTGGGGTTATTCTCTTGAGACTGCATGTTATATATTGAACAATGTACCGAGTAAATCTATCGCATAGACTCCATATGAGATATGGACTGAGAGTAGGTCTACACTCTCTCACCTACGGGTTTGGGGATGTCGGTCTATGTTAAATATTTGCATACAGATAAGCTTAGACCCTGATCTGATAAGCATGTATTTATAGGATATCCTAAAGAAAGTAAGTATTACTATTTCTACCATGCTGAAGAACAAAGGTGTTCGTCAATCTTAAGATAATCTTTTTTTAAAAAAAGCTTCTTGGTGAAGGAACTATTGCCTCTAAGATTGAACTTGATGAAGTTCAATAGGTAGAAAGACCGACATCTATAGCTGAACCTAAGTTGGATTTGATTAGATCAGATCCGAAGCCTAATGTATATGCACCATTAAGGCAATCTAGTAGAGTACCGCATCAGCCGAATAGATACTTATGATTTCTTGGTCTGGGATGGTGATCCCATCGAACTTGATGAGAATGATGAGGATTCGATCACCTATATAGATGCAATGCAAAGATCTGATTTCGAGAAATGGCTTGAGACCATGAAGTCCGAAATGGAGTCCATGAAAGTCAATAATGTGTGAACATTGGTTGACCCACTCGAAGGGATTAAACCTATTGGGTGTAAGTGGGTCTTCAAAAGAATGAGGGGCACAGACGAAAAGATGGAGACCTATAAAGCCCATCTGATTGCCAAGGGATATTGTCAATATTATGGTATTGACTATGATGAGACGTTCTCTCTTATGGCAATACTCAAATCCATTCGGATAATGCTTGCGATTGCTATCCATTTGGACTATGAGATTTGATAGATGGATGTGAAGACAACTTTTCTAAATGGAGAGCTGACTAAAGAGGTGTATATGATATAACTTAAAGGATTCACATCCACATATGAGTCTAAGATGTGTAAGCTTTAGAGATCTATTTATGGATTGAAGTAGGCATTTTGGAGTTGGAACATACGTTTTGATAAGGTCATCAAAATGTATGACTTCCTTAAGAATGGAGAAGAGCCCTGGATTTATAAATAGATAAATGGTCCAGTAGTGGTATTTTTTATCTTGTACGTGGATGATATTCTCTTAATCAGGAATGACATCTCCGCACTATAGAAAATAAAAGTTTGGTTATCATCTTAGTTCTCCATGAAGAACTTGGGTGAAGCATTTTACATCGTAGGGATGAAGATCTATAGGAATAGATCTATAAGGATGCTTAGGTTATCTTAATCCATATACATAGATATTTTGCTGAAAAGGTTCAGCATGGAGAATTCCATAAAGAGCTATCTCCCGATAAGCCCTAAAATTTTTCTCTCTAAGAAGGATTGTCTGATAACTCCTAAAGAGAGAGAGCGTATGAGTAGAGTTTCATATGCTTCGATAGTGGGATATATCATGTACGCCATGATATATCCGAGACCAGATTTGGCACACTCACTAGGAGTAGTAAGTAGATACCAGTCTGATCCTGAAGAAAATTACTAGAAAGTGGTTAAAGCCATCCTTACGTATTTGAGAAATACTAAGGACCAATGGTTGGTTCATGGAGAGTTAGATTTGAAACTTATGGGGTTTAAAAACTCCAGCTTTCAATCTGACTATGATGACAGTAGGAGCATATCAGGATATATCTTTACTCTAAATGATGGAGCTATCTACTGGAAGAGTTTCAAGCAGCATACTATGGTAGAATATATTTACGAAGTAGAGTACATCGCAGCATCAAATACCATGAAGAAAGCTGTGTGGCTGAGAAAGTTCATCATCGAGCTCGAAGTAGCATCCTTCCTAGATGGTCTGGTCCTGCTATACTATGATAGCATTGGTGCTATAGCTCAGGTAAAGGAATCGAAGGCACACCAGCGGATGAAGCATATTCTGTGCCACTTTCACTTGGTTCAAGAGATCGTGGATCGAGATGATGTTGATCTTCAGAAGATTGATGGAAAGGAGAACCTGGCTGACCCTTCACTAAAGTCCTAGCAATTAAGGAGTTTGATAATCATAAGTCGAAGATGGGTATTAGATATTGTGCCGAGTGGCTTTAGGACAAGTGAAGTTGTTGGAAAATGTGTTCCAAAGCCAATCATTGATGATTGAGATATCTTATAATTATAATTGATTTATTAATTAATAAAATATATTTTTAGCCTTTTTCATCATAAATTTTCATCTTCTAATGAACTCTATTATTGTGATGAAGTTCTTAGGACTATTTAGGTTCAATAAAGAGAGAATTTATCGATTAGTCCTTAAAACTATTGATGACCAAATTTTAGGCTATTAATTAGGATGACAGTATCTATCGAGCATAGGTCACTATGTGCCATATAGGTTGGTTGTCCTCTTAACCAAGAAGTATGGAGATACTAGTATGGCATATATGTGAGATGTAGGGGTACATCATCACTGAATGTGACCAACTTCAGAGCATTCTACTATCGAGAATGTCTCTGATGGGATATAGGTATAAGTGTCCCTTAGACCTGAGATCACCTCAGTAACTTGCAAGCAACTTACTATGCTTTGGTACTAGACTAACTAAATTTTTAATTTAATAATGAAAGCTTTTTGGGCATAATCAAGTACTTGTGAAGTTGATGTGTGATCAAGATGGAATTGACCACTCCAAGAGTTGGAGAAGAATGTATCACTGCATTTCAATATAGCAAAATCTTGGTCAGGATAATCTATAAGATGAATTTGGTATTTTGAAATATAATATGGACAGCCTGATTAGAGTTGATAGTTAAACTCTGAGGTGTTCTACGAGCATTTTGATTAAGAAAATGAATTATATGAAAACTATATCCACATGGGTTCTAAGGATGTTGTTCTACACATTCGATCTATCCGACTGTCGAGTACCATTACTAGATGGTCACTTTGATTGGTATAAAAATTTATTTCTATGCTACTAGCTTAGGTTTGGACTTATAAGGTCACACATATTAGAGTTCTTGATTTAATTGGATGGTTGATCAACGATTAAGAATTATTTTAGGATTCAACGATCAATACGATTCATGTTTAACCTAGTGCAAGTGTTGTAGGAGGATCAAATAGCAATTGAATTGCTAATTAGCTTAATTTGATTAAGCTAGAGGATTGAAATTAAGTATAATTAAATATGATTTAATTATATTTAGTTTGGATTTGATTGGATCAAGTTCAATTGGTTTATTAGATAAGCCAAGTACAAGGAAGAACTAGTCCTAGTTCAACTAAGACTTCGGTTAACCCAATTTCTAATTTGATTAAAAAATTAATTTAAATTTAAATATAATTTAATCTAATTTAATTAAGTTCTTAATTGGGTTAGGACCTGATTTAATTGGATTGGTTTACTTCTGGTTTAATTTGGTTTGAGAAACCAATTTTTTACCAAGTCATATATGGAATCCTAATAGGACTAGGATTCCATTCTTGCACCACATTTGCCCCATGCCCCTCATGTCCCATACTATCTCTATTTTGGCATTGAATTCTATCTCCCTGATGGTTCACACATGCCCACTCTCCTTCTCTCTCTCTTATTTAGATTAAGTCATGGACCAAGTCTATAGAAGATAAGTTGTTGTGGTTTGTTTGGACTCGATATGATAGAATCCCAACAAACTAAAACTCCTTTCTTTGTGCTGCCCCCGACCTGATTTTTTTCTTGATTTTTTATGGTAGAAAAAGAAAATTTTTATGCACCTACCAGGTGGTCCATGGAATGGGATGAGGAGGGGGTGCCCAAGTGTTAGGCATCCCAACAACTTGCCAAGTATGGTCTTGTCTTGTCTAGGAATTTGACCTAGACAAGACTCTTCCATATCTTTATATATATGGCTCATTTTGATTTTATTTTTGGATTGATTGTAGATCATAGAGAGAAGTTTTGGGCTTGTGAAAGTCATAGGGAAAAGGTTCTTGGGCACTGGGTTTTCATGGACACTAATCCAAGTGTCTAGGTGAGAAAAGAAAGAAGAAGAGGGTCTTCTTCTAGAGTTTCTTCTATTCATCCTTTTTCCTCCACTTTTGAAATTTTTTTTGAGAGTGTCATAGATCTAAAATCTCTCCTCTTTCTTCTAATCTTTGGAGAGTCCAAATGTAGAAGAAGAAAGCATCAGATCGACCATCAAAAAAGGATCAACATAGTACTAGCATACTATGCTGATTTTCTGCATCGGATTTTTGATCGAGGTTCGTGGGCTCGTGTGGACATCACTTAGAGACCGAATGCATGTGTGACTTGGAGCTTCATCCTTCAGCTTGGATCAGCAAGTTAGAATGTCTAACTTGCACAGATAATATGGATCTGATCCTATCTAATCTCATGCCATAATCATGTAATATGATATTAGATCTAGGGTAATCTCTGAATTAAAAATAAATTTTGATTTATTTCAGTCTTCTACTGCCAGATCTTAAAAAAATTTCAAGATCTAGCCCTAAAATTCTAGATTTGGTTCCTTCATATGAACCTACCTATAGATGTATATGGGTTGACCAACCAAAGTTGGGCTCGTGTGTATTCTGTGTGGATTCTAGTACCCACTAAGGAATTAAAATAATTCCTCAAATTGGAGGTAGAGCCTACTAGTTCGTATAAAATAGTAGGAGGACTTTTAGACTAAAGTCCAAGTCTTTAAGATTAATAATTCATATACTAATTAGATTTGGTTTTTCTTAATGCAGATATGGCCACTATCTTGTTGCTTCGATCATTGTTAGACAATGACATATTAATGGGATCCAACTTCGATAGCTAGTTTCGAAAGTTAAAAATTATCTTCGAGTATGAATGGATCTTATATGTATTGACTGATCTGGCACCTGAGGAGCCAACTCCAAATGCTAGAGGAGTGGTTAGAGATACTTACCAAAAGTGGCTTAATAACCGCACCACCGTTCGGTGCATCATGCTAATGGCGATGAATGATGAGTTCTATTGGAGGTTCGAAAATGCCCAGCCTCAGGAGATGCTTTAAATGTTGAATGACTCCTTTGGCATGCCTGACGACATTGAGAGGCATAAGACTAGTTGTGCCATTTTCAATACTTGAATGAGGGATGGAGCCTCAGTCACTAATCATATATTGTACATGATCAAGATGATTGAGTGCCTAAGTAAGCTGGGCTTTCTCCTGCATGAGCAGCTCAGGAAGGATGCGATCCTTAATTCTTTACCCAAGTCCTTCCTTCCCTTTCTTACTCATTTTTGAATGATAAAGCTTGTAGAAAACTACCATGGTTTATTAGGGTTGTTGTAGAATTTTGAGAAGGATCATCAGCTCTACAAGGAGATGGTGAATGTAGTGGGAGTGCCTTCTTCTAGTCATCAATCCTTTAAGAAAGGAAAGAAGAACAAGAAGAAGAACAAGAAGATGTAGCCTCATGCACAGGATCAGACCAAGAAGCACAAGCTCAATCAGAGCTAGGTGGAGTGCTTTTTTTGCAAGAAGCAAGGATACTGAAAGAGGAATTATCCTCAGTACATTGCCTCCCTAGATCCGAATAGACCAAAAAAGAAGCAAGCTATTGCTGGGCAAGATAATTATATGATAACACCTTGCGACTTCTCTATATGTGATACTACTGTCTGGGTATTGATATTGGAAGCTCTTATCATATTTGTAATTCAATGCAGGATTTATAGGTCAGTAGAAGATTTGATAATGGCGAGAGATTCTTGAACGTTGGAGATAGATGATAAGTTCTAGTTCTAGCTTTAGAAACCATGAACCTTCTGATCAATTCTTATAAAGTTGTTCTTAGTGAATGTCACTTTTGTCCAAATTTTTTATTAAATGTTATTTCTATAGGCCTTTTGGCCAAGAACAGTTATCAATTTTCAATAAAAGAAAACTTTTATGATATCATTTTGAATGATGTTACAGTTTATATTGGATAACTGAATAATAGTATTTATTTATTATCACAACTTGTTAATATGGTCAAATCCTTTAGTAAATGCCCTAGATTAGATGATGTGTCAGAAGTCTACCTTTGGCATTATAGACTAGGTCATATCAACAAGAATAGAATAAATAGGTGGGCTCAAGAAGAAATTCTTGAAGTTGGTAATTTTGAATCACTTTCGACCTGTGAGTCCTGTCTTCTTGGTAAAATGACCAAGTCACCTTTTACTAGAAAAGATGAGCGAGCTAATGAACTTATGAGTCTAGTACATTCTAATGTATATGGATCTAAGAGCTTAAGTACTAAAGATGGATATTTCTACTTCATAACCTTCATGGATGATCTATTGAGGTATGGATATGTCTACTTAATGAAACATAAGTTAGAGTTATTTGAAATGTTCGAACTATTCTGTAATGAGGAAGAAATATAAACTGAAAAGAGTATTAAAACTCTTCGATCTGACCGAGGGGGTGAGTATCTTTCCAGCAAATTTTTAACATATCTAGGAGAGAATGGGATTCTCTCCCAATGGACTCTTCTTGGTATACCATAGCATAATGGTATGTCAGAAAGGAGGAATCGAATCTTGTTGGATATGGTTCGATCCATGATGGAATTTGCTGATCTACCGATCTTCTTGTAGGGATATCGCTCGAGTCAGCTTATTACATTCTGGACAGGATTTTGAGTAAGTCTGTTTCCAAAATGCCATATAAGATATGGATAGAGCGTAAGCCAGTACTCTCACACCTTAGGATTTGGGGGTGTCCGGTTTATGTCAAATATTTAGTAACGGACAAGCTTGAACCTAGGTCTGATAAGTATAGTTTTATAGGATACTCAAAAGAAATCTAAGAGTATTACTTCTACCTTGCTGATGAATAGAAAGTGTTTGTCAGCCTTAAGGCTATCTTTTTGGAAAAGAAGATTTTTGGTGAAGAAATTAATGCCTCTAAGGTTGAACTTGAGGAAGTTCGATAGGTGGAAAAACTGACACATGTAGCTGCACTTGAACTGATTTTGATTAGATCAAACCTGAAGCCTAATGAATCTGCACCCTTAAGACGATCTGATAGAGTACCACATCAGTGGATAGATACTATTATTTTTTTGGTTCAGAATGGTGATCATGTTGAATTCGATGAGAATGATGAGGATCCGATCACTTACATGGATGCAATACAGAGATCCGACTCTAAGAAATGGCTTAAGACCATGAAATTCGAAATGGAGTCCATAAAGATCAATGATATATGGACATTGGTTGATCCACCCAAAGGGATAAAATTCATAGGTTGTAAGTGGATTTTCAAAAGAAAAAGGGGCACAGACAGGAAGATGGAGATCTATAAAGCCCATCTGGTTACCAAGGAGTATCATCAACGTTATGGTATAGACTATGATAAGACGTTTTCTCTTATGGCAATGCTTAAGTTCATTCAGATTATGCTTATGATAGCTGTCCATCTTGGCTATGAAATCTGGCAGATGGATATGAAGATAGCTTCCTAAATGGAGAGCTAGATGAAGAGGTATATATGATACAACTTGAAGGGTTCACATCCACAAATGAGTCTACGGTGTGCAAGCTTCAAAGGTCCATTTATGGATTGAAGCAAGCATCTCAGAGTTAGAACATACATTTTGATAGGATGATCAAGATATATGGCTTCATTAAGAACGAAGAAGAGTCCTGCATATACAAGTGGGCTAATGGTCCAACGGTAGTATTTCTAGTATTGTACGTGGATGACATTCTTTTAATCGAAAATGATATCCCTGCATTACAAGAAATAAAGATCTGATTGTCATTATAGTTCTCCATGAAGGATTTGAGAGAAGCTTCCTACATCTTTGGGATGAAGATCTATAGAGATAGATCTAAAAGGTTGCTCGGGTTATCCCAATTCACGTACATTGATACTATGTTGAAGAGATTTAGCATGGAGAGTTCCAAGAAGGACTATCTATTGACAGACCATGAAATTTTTCTCTCGAAGAGGAATTGTCCGACAACATGTTAAGAGAGAGCGTATAAGTAGAATTTTAAATGCTTCAGTAGTGGGTTCTATTATGTACGCTATGACATGTACGTGACTAGATGTGGCATATTCACTAGGGATAGTGAGTAGATACCAATCTGATCTGAGAGAGAATCGTTGGAAGGTTGTTAAAATCATCTTGAAGTATTTAAGAAATACTAAGGACCAGTGGCTTATTTATGGTGAGTCGGACTTAAGACTTGTTGGTTTACAAACTCCAATTTTTAGTCTGATCATGATGATAGCAAAAGTATGTCGGGATATGTGTTTACCCTTTATGGTAGAGCTGTCTACTAGAAGAGTTTCAAGCAGCATACTATGGCCGACTCAATTTATGAGGCGTAGTAGTCGCTGCAATATATGCTGCCAAAGAAGCGATGTGGCTGAGAAAATTCATCACCAAACTTAGAGTAGCATCCTCCCTTGATAATCCATTTCTGCTCTATAATGATAGCTCTAGAGCCATTGCTTAGGCGAAGGAACTGAAGGCACACTAGCGGACGAAACATATTCTGCACTGCTACCATCTTATTCGAAAGATCATGGATCGAGGTGATGTCGACCTTCAAAAGATCGATGAGAAGAAAAACCTAGCCGACTCATTCACTAAAGCTATTGCGGTGAAGGAGTTTGATGACTTCAAATCAAAGATGGATATTAGATACTGCACCGATTGACTTTAGTCCAAGTGGAAGATTGTTGGAAATAGTATTCCAAAGCCAATCATCAGTCTATTGATGGTTGTGCTATTTTTTATATTTGTATATGAATTATTAATAAATAAAATTTATTTTGATATTTTATCATCATAAATTCTCACATCTTCTAATGAACTTCTGTGTTGTAGTGATGTCCTTAGGACTATTTAGAATCAACAAAAGAGGATTTGTCGTTTAGTCCTTAAACCTGTTCGCGACCAAATGATATGTTGTTACTAAAGACGATAACATTTATCGAGTATAGATCATTGTGTGCCTTATGGATTGGTTGTCCTCTTAACCAAAGAATGTGAAGATACTAGTATGGCATGTAGGTGAGATATAGGGGTACATCTACACTGAACATGACCAACTCCAAAACTTTTCTACCATCAAGATTTGCTTTGATAGATATGGGAATAAATGTTCCTCTGATCTGAGACACCATGGTGACTTCTAAGCAACTCACTGTGCTTTGATGTTGGACTACCTGAATTTTTAATTCAGTGATGGAAGATTTCTGGGCATAGTCAAGTACTTGAGGAGCTGGTGCATGTATCAAGATGGGATTGACCACTCCTAATTTCAGGAGCTGTATTCAATTGTATTTCAATTTAGCAAATTCTTGGCTAGGATAGTCCTATTGAGGGGTCATAGGACTAATTGCTTTGAGATATGATTTAGATGTACTTATCAGGATTAACGGTTTAACTCGGAGTCATCCTATATATAGAGGTCAAAGGGATAAATTATGCGGTAACCATATTCACGTGAATTTTGAGTATTGCGATTACAACTATTCAACCTATCCAGACATCGGATACCATTGCTAGATGGTCACTTTGATTAGTGATAAGAGCACAATGTCATCGTTAAGACATCATGTTTATCAGTTTAATCCGACTTTTTAAAATAATTAAAAATACATAGATAGCAGTGAGTCAGATTGAATCCATAGGGAAGGTAGTGTTTTAGATTTGAAATATTTGATTTTTGAAAAGAAAAAAAAAAGAATTTGAAAATAGAATTTGAAGTTGAAAATTAAAAATTAAAATTACGAAGTAGAAATTAAATTATGCAGAAAAATAAACTTGGTACTAAGATCTACTAGTTAGATCTTAGCATCTACTTGCAGTAAAATAAAGAGCAATAATTAAAGTATAAAAATTAAATTATAATAAAAATAAAGAGCATGAAATTAAAGAGTATAAAAATAAATATTGTATTAATTAAAAGGTTCATAATTTAAATACATAAAATTAAAAAAAAATGAAAATAGGTTGATCTCTAATCTTGGATTGGCATCGATAGAAAGATGGTGTAGAAGCCCAGTTATTCTTCTCGGCACCCATTGCTTTGAAGTAGCTTCTAATCCAAAGCCTGGCTCCACCCTATACCAAAGCTTCACCTTGATCGAAGATAATGAATTTTGGAAGCCTGGGGTCTTATTTATAGGTGTTGGAAGGCTAGAGAGTTTTTCTATAGGTAATGTGGGACTAAAGGATGTTTTAATCATCAAAATGGAAAGAAATTCGAGTAAAATTTGGATTAAAAAGAGTCATGGATGCATTCTATTGCTCTAGATGAAATCTAGCCATTAGATATGAATCAAATGATCCAAAAAATATCAAAATCGGATGTGTATCAGCCCAGATCAGGTCGAATTAAATTCTGGTCATCCGATTGCATTAATCAGGAGGAAATCTAGCCGTTGGATCGTGTTCTGGGTGTTTTAATCAAGTCGGGAGCTTTCTAGACCGTTGGATCGAGTTCTAGGCATTCTAATCAAGTTGGAAGCTTTTTGGACCATTGGATCGTCTTCTAGGTTGAGCATTGCCGTCGGATGGCGTCTGGAGTTTGAATTAAAACTAGAACCAACCACCGCCATCGGATCTTGACTGCAAGCAACCACAGCTGCACGATCGTGCACTTACTATTCCCATGGATTGTGTGGACTAGCTGCACTGCACACCACAGCCAATCAGTGTCTCCTATCGTCGAGTGAAAAGACCAAAATGCCTTATGAGCCGCGATAGATTTTCTGTAAACCCTTTAAGGGTCTTGGTCCACCATGTGTTGCTCTGTGATTCATCAATTATCACTGAGCTGGCGGTCTATGCTTGAATCATGGACCGACTGACGGCTTCTGCAGCCAAGTTGGCTTTGACAGCTTGGCTTGGTTTGGTGGCTTGGCTTGTGGAGCCGACTGAGCCATTTTTCTTTTTTATTTTAATTTTTTTTAAAATTCATATCTAGTCCATTTTAGCTTTGATTTGTTTCAAACTTATTTCATTGTGATAAAAAAAATAAGCTCTTTTTATTGATAATAATATTTTATTTTTTATTTTTATTATTTTTAAATTATTTTTAATTAATAAAAATATTTATTTTTTAAAAATATGTATAAATTAATTATTAATTTTTAAAAATAAATATAAATAAATTAATAAATTAATAATTTTATTGATAATTTTATGATACTTATCACACTTCCCAACTTAAGCTTTGCTCATCCTCGAGTAAAGAAAGAATTTAATTTTAGATACCTTTTAACTTTAGAGTTTCGAATTTTATCTAAGCAGTTTTCAAAATGGCCATTGATATTCAGTAGAGTATAAGTGAGGCATATCATTGGGGTATTAATATTTACCAATAAAAAATTAAGTAAAGAATATTAAATTTTTCTAAATTATCCCATCTTTATCTCTAAATCATCTAAACTTTTATATGGATAAGTGTATAGTTACTTTCATCTTTTATTTATTATTATTATTATTATTATTATTTTAATATTGTACTGTTATTTTGTGTCATAACCCCTTAAGCTTTCTATTTGACTCATGTAGTGAGTCTTGGGCCAATGACTCCCAAATCAGTTGGCATTAGGGCACTAGGTATAAAATACCCTTTGGACTTACTAGCTCGAATCAAATAGGCTACGACTTAAGACTAGTTTTACAACAAGCTTCTTTGTCCTTTCCATCTTTTGATGCGAAACTTAATGCTTGCTTAGGCAAAGAGGCCCAATTACTAATGAGAAGTACTTGAAAAATATTTTATTTTAATAATTTTTTTATATGAAGAAACATATAGTTACCCTACACAAGCCCATAAAAAGTAGACTTTTCTTTGATGCTAGTAAAAAAATTAGAAATGCTCAAAGAAAAAACTTTTTATATTCTAGACTTAACTTTTTATTGGATTTTCTTAATACTTGATCCTCAATATTTCATAGATTCTCTGATCTGTGCATCAATTTTCTTTTAAAAATGCTTAGTTTAATTTGATTCTTAAGTATAATCAGGTATCTAAATACTAAATACTAACTTTTTCAAGGACTTAAAATTTTAAAATTTTTATTTTTCTCCCTCCAACTTAATCGAGATTGTCCTTAATGGAGAAGAAAAAATAAAGGGTGTAATAAAGAACATGAAAGAATACACTTAATGTATTTGGTCTAGCATATGCCTTTAAAAATTTGGGCTCTCCCTCCAACTTTATTCAAAATATCCTAAAAAAAACTAAAAAAAATAAATTAGATGAAAAAAAAATAAATATTGGATTGCCTCCCAACAAGCGCTAAGTTTACTATCGTCAACCAGACACAATGCAGCTTACTATCCTGTGTCAAATATTGGATTGATAAATTCTAATGGTTTTAGATTGTCAATCTGAGGAAGATAGTTTATGATTTCTTTATTGATATAATCATTGTTAATTTTAGGAATATAATTTGTGACCCCATTCTTAGACCCATGTTTATTAAGAATTTCTCCTATTTATTCTTCTAAAATGCTAATGAATTGAGTTTTTATATTAGGAGTTAAGTTTAATGCACTAGGTACTAGAAGGATGTCTAAAGATGGATTTAATTCTAGAGGTAAATTAATATGATCTTGCTTAAACAATTTCATTGACTCTTCACTACATGCCTCTTGATTTTTATAAGAAGAACTAGCTTCCAGGGTTGAAGGGATTGGTACTATTGATTTATATATCTTGGGTAAATCATCCATTCTCTTCTTCCCTATGTCAGTCTCATTTAAATTGGAACCAACATCAGTACTAATTTTTGGCTCAGGTTCTTCTATGCGGTTAGCTTCAATACCAACCTGTTCCTCTAAATTTTTATTTTGGCTAGCATCAGTACTAGCCTCTCTCACCTAGTCTTGGTATGGGTCTATAAGAATTCTATAGCTTTTAAGTTCAGAAATTACTTTGGCATTCTCAAATTGAGGATTCTTAAGTGAGACATTAAATTGATAACTTGATCTAGATGGTTGGTGGACATTAGGTAGGTTGTTTGAAATTGATAGGCTTGGTAGTTGATCTAGTTCTCTCCTTATGCTAGACTCAACTGATTGTCCTATTTGAACTTCTAGCCTGGCGATAGATTATTGTTGAGTTAAGATCGATTGTTGTTGATTCAAAATTAATTATTGAAGTTGGTTAAATCTATCGTCAGCTAGATTAGTCTGTTGAGGAGGTGGGTATGATAGCTGGTTGTTATATGATGGCCGGGTAAACTGACTAGGTCAACTATTATTATAGGCATAGTTTTGGTATTGGGACCTATTTTGATAGTTTTGGATAGATGAAATTTAGATCTGAGCTTGAGTTTATTAGGATGTCCAAAAAAAATTATGGTGGTTGCTCCAATCTGGATTATATAAATTTGAAAATGGATCATTAATCAATTTGGAGTAACCTTGAGCAGCTTAAACTTATTTTTAGATAAAATATGAAAATTATGTAGTAATAGGACATTAATTCACATGATGGGTTGGGCTAGCATAAATAGAACAAAACTCCTGATAATTAGAAGGTGATATAAATTATGCAGGAGATTGTTGACCTAGGATTAGGAGTTGATCTAATTTCTAGGCAAGAAGGTCAACTTCATCTAATTTTTGGACAACTAGATTCAGGTCAGCCATTTGATTATCAGGTTTAATATGAATCAACCATTCAATTAAGTTCAACTAAATCAGAAAAATAATTTTCTATCGTGCATGTATTAGTGTAACCCTAATGTATGGTTCAAAATTTTTTAGATTTTTTTAGAATTATATATATATATATATTTTATTATTTTATTATATTATTATTTTTTTAAAAAAATAATTTTTTAAATTATTTAAATTATTATTTTTAATTTAATTTAATTTAATTATTATTTTAAATATTTTTTAGTTAGTTTAATTTAATTTTTAATTTAATTTTTATTTTATTTTATTTTATTTTTGAAAAGAACAAAAAAGAAAGAAATAAAAGTTCTGAAGAAGAGGTCCTAAGAAGTTCTAGAGCTAAGAAGAGAGAGAAGAATTAGTTTTAATTAGTGATAATATTGGTTAGCAATCAAGTTGGTCAATCAATCCTGACTAAGGATTATCCTAGATCTAGACAGCTCCTAATTGCCAAGATCACCTTTGAGCCCTCTAAGTGTAGGATCAGTTAATCAACTGATCAGGTAAGTGTAAGGTTGATGGGAGTTCCTCCATTGCTTGCCTTAGATACGAATTATCCTTGGTCAGGTAAGCTAATAGAATCAATTAAGTAACCACCTTTCTTCGAACCCAGTCATTCCTGAACCAGTTAAGTAACCACCTTTCTTCGAACCTAGTCATTCTTGAACCAGTTTTCTAGACATCAGTCAAACTGACTAACCCTAGCCTAGTTTAACTCTTATGGTTTCTTATCCTATTGAGCTCGAGCTCCTAGGGTTGATGTCTCATTAATTTTAAAATTAAAGACTTAGGTCAATGCAGGATGCTGGTTGGTTGTTTATGGGCCTAAGAAGGATGACCAAATCTTCATCTTATCTTATTTAATGGGTTGTGCCCTTAAATTGATTCAATATGATATGTATATTCAAATTTTCAAGCAAGGGGTTCTATGCAATTAAACTAGATGTATGTAATTAATTAAATTTTGAAAAGCTCACCTTGCCTCCAGCAATCACCAAAAATAAAAATAAAAACTAATATGATGGCAGTTAGGTTTCTATTCTTGTCATGAAGCTTTTAATTAGGTTTAAGTGGGTATTTTTTAAATTAATTTAAAATCAAATAAATAATAAAAAAAGGAGTAGGGTTAGGATTGATCTCACCAAACAAGATTAGTTGCTTTCTTCCTTTTCTTTTTTTCTCTTTTTTTGCAAAATAAATAAATAAAAAGTTAGTAAGTAATATTTATAAAAAAATAAAAAAATAAAAATTATTTATAATTTATCTATAAAAAAATCAAAGAAATTAAAAATTTTAATTTTCATGCCTTCTCCGATAATAGTGCCAAAAATTTGATAAGAGTGTAATGTTGTCGTTAAGATATCATATTTATTAGTTTAATCTAACTTCTTAAAATAATTAAAAATATATAGATAATAGTGAGTCGGATCGAATCCATAGGGAAGGTAGTGTTTTAGATTTAAAATCTTTGATTTTTGAAAAGAAAAAGAAAAGAATTTGAAAATAGAATTTGAAGTCAAAAATTAAAAATTAAAATTATGAAGTGAAAATTAAATTATGTAGAAAAGTAAACTTGGTACTAAGATCTACTAGTTAGATCTTAGCATCTACTAGTTAAATTATGCAAATGTCTGATCTTGGATGGGCATCGAAAGAAAGATGGTGTAGAAGTCTAGCTCTTCTTCTCGACACCCATTGCTTTAAAGTAGCCTCTAATCCAAAGCCTGGCCCTACCCTATACCAAAGCTTCGCTTTGACTGAAGATAATGAATTTTAGAGGCTTGGGGTCTTATTTATAGGTGTTGGAAGATTGGAGAGTTTTTCTGTAGGTAATGTGGGACTAAAGGATGTTTTAATCATCAAAATAGGAAGAAATTTGAGTGAAATTTAGATTACAAAGAGTCCTGGATGCATTCTGTTGCTTTGGATGAAATCTAGCAATTAGATATGGATCAAACAGTCTAAAAATGCTAAAATTGGATGTGTATTAGCCCATATCAGGTCGGATTAAATTTTGGCTATCCAATTGCATTAATCAGGAGGAAATCTGGCCGTTGGATTGAGTTCTGGGTGTTTTAATCAAGTTAGGAACTTCCTGGATCGTTGGATCAAGTTTTGGATGTTTTAATCAAGTCGGGAGCTTCTTGGACCGTTGGATCGTCTTCTAGGTTGAGCACTACCATCGGATGGTGCCTGGAGTTTGAATTAAAATTGGAGCCAACCACCGCCATAGGATCTTGACCGTAAGCAACCACAGCCACACGATCGTGCACTTACTATTCCCATGGACCGCATGGATTGGCTGCACCGCACACCGCAACCAATCAGCACCTCCTATCATCGAGTGAAAAGACCAAAATGCCCGGTGAGCCATGATAGATTTTCTGTAAACCCTTTAAGGATCTTGGTCCATCACGTGTCGCTCCGTGATTCATCGGTTATTGCTGAGATGGTGGTCTATGCCTAGATCATGGATCAGTTGATGGCTTTTGCGGTTGAGTTGACTTTGACGGCTTGGCTTGGCTTGGCTTGCAGAGCCGGCTGAGTCATTTTTCTTTTTTATTTTAATTTTTTTTAAAATTCATATCTAGTCCATTTTAGCTCCGATTTGCTTCAAACTTATTTCATTATGATTAAAAAAAATAAATTTTTTTATTGATAATAATATTTTAATTTTAATTTTTATTATTTTTAATTAATTTTTTAATTTTTTTAGTTAATAAAAATATTAATTTCTCAAAAATATATAAAATGATTATTAATTTTTAAAAATAAATATAAATTAATTAATAAATTAATACTTTTATTGATAATTTTATGGTACTTATCAATTAGTATAGGAATTGTTTACTATACTACCGACTTAGGTTCGAACCTACGGGGTTATACACACTAGAGGTTCCTACCTAATCTAATGGCTAATCAAGAGTCCCACTGGTTTAGGACTCTTCGATCAAGAGTTTCATTTTGATGGGATTCTATTATTTGGATACTCATTGAATTTAGACTTTGTATTTATGAGAGATTTAATTAGTGATTTGATAAGTAATTAACTTAATTTGATGGAGTAATTATTTCTGGATCAAGTCCAGTTGAATCAGATTCAGTTGGGTTTGACTCGATTAAGTTATGAGATGACCTAATCACCAAGGAAGTATGATTACTGATTTGATCAGGGGTTGGGCTTATGTAATTCTTGATTTGATCAGGATTTAACTAAGCCTAATTAAGCCTAAATGAGTTGGATTTAATCTAGTTTAATCGGGCCAAACCAATTTATTGGGTTAGTTTAATTAGATGAATAATTATGAGACTAGTTTGACCTAATCTTCCATGTGCCACCTCACCCTCTTTGCATCATATTTTTCTCCACGAGAAAGATATCTCATGAATAATTTTCTATGAAAAATAAGGCTTGTGCCCTCCCTTCTCATGCCCTAAATGGATCATCATGATCCGGTAACAATTTTAATTCAAATAGGTTTTGAATTCAAATAGGAAACCACCTCATCCAAAACTCTCCCTCACACTATCTCTCTTATGTGCCCTCTAAATAATTCCACAATTTTTTTTTTGGGATGTGTGAAACTTTTGAGAGGTTCCCATCTAGTGCATGATCCATTCCTAGTGTGAGAAAAATAAGAAAAAAAATTTGAGAAGAAAAATTAGGAGAGAAAACTAGGTGCCAAGGTTTGAGTGCTATGCTGTCCTAGATCTTGATCTAGGGTTTCTATTCTATTTTCATAAGATCTGAGCGTTAGATCTTCATGAGATTTTTTTGAGTACTTTCTCATCCTCTCTTCTACCCATCCTACTAATCCAGAGTGTTTGAAATTTTGATGGAGGAAGATCAAAATTGTTCGATCAGATCTAGCTATTAGAAGCTTTCTTCGTTGAGCTAGCACTCGGGAGGAATCGATCGGGATCGGGACCTCATGTGGACCATCCATAGAGGCCAGATGTGTGTATGGCTGCATCACAATGATTAGATCTACCTAATGATTAGATCTATAGTGATTCAATTGCGGAGATCATCTACCCATGCAAGATAACGTATTCTGAACACGTAGCATAGTAAAAATTGTTTTACTACTCATAGCCTCTTATTTTCGGATTTAATTGCATGCATATATTTCATATTAGATCCTGGTATTATAGGGTTTGTAGACTAGATCTATAGATTTTTAAAAATTAATTAGATTAATTTTTATTTTTTTTATAATTATTTTTTAAAAAGTTTCGAAAGTAGAGCTAGAAAATCTACATGCTTTCCATCAGTCGCCCCCTCCCTCTTTGCACCGCTGCCGCCGTCCCCTCGGCCTCCCTATTCTCTCTCTTTCTCCATCTCTCTCTTCCCTCTTTCTCTCAGTCTATTACTCTCTCTCTTTCCTCTTTCTCTCTCTCTTTCTTCTTTCTTTCCTCTTTCTCTCTATCTGTTACTTTCTCTCTTTCCTCTTTCTCTCTCTTTTTTCTCTCTTTCTCTTTCTCTCTCTTCTCCTTTTATCTCACTATTAAAGAATGGGGCTACAGCAGTGCTTGCTATTGTAGTAATTTGAAAATCACCATTATCGACTCTACAGTAGCGGTTTTATCTAACCACTGCCATAGGTTGCCTATAGCAGCGGTTACACATAATCGCTGCCATAGATCCAACCTATGGCAGCAGTTCTATATATCCACTGCAATAGGTTCCATATATAGTAGCGATTAATCAACCGCTGTCATAGGTTAGCGGTTATATGTAATCATTGCTATAGATAATTTATGACAGTAGTTATGTGTAACCGCTGCTATATCTTTTCTTCATATTTTTTTCTAAATATTATATAATTCTAAAATTTAATATCCATCTTCATCATTTATTATCTAAATAATTATCATTAGAGTGTCATCACAAAAGACCGCCTCGATCTAATAGCCATAGCTTCATTAATCAGTAAAATTTAATTTTGATGATTAGAAATGCCGGTGCAATGATCTGATAGATGGAAACCATCGATAAGTCCAAAAATCTGCAACGATGATCTCGATTATGTTTGTAGTATACCATCAAAGTTTTATTTCAATCGGATATCGCTATTATAGTCAATTTAGTATATGATGATTTCGATCGTTAAATGAGAAACAAGTGATCAAAAGGCCAAACGATATCCAATTACGAGATAATTTTTTAGTTAAATAATCTTTACTATAATTTTAATTATTTTATACAGCAACGATCATAAAATCTAAATCTTGTATGAACTATTCATGTTAAGCAGATCTTGTAAAAGCACAAGCATAATTACTAAAGGAGTTTAAGAATGGATATTGAGAGATGTATAGTTTTGGATCGTTCTTTGATCCATAGTTTAAATTTTATGATCACCACCATAAAAATAATTAAAGTAGTAGCCAAGATCATTTATCTAAAAAGTTATCTCATAATCGAACGTTGTTTGGTGCTTTGATCACTCATTTCTCATTTAATGGCTGAAATCATCCCATACTAAATTAACCATGATAACGATATCCAATTGAAGTGAAACTTTGATAGTGTACTACAAAAAACATCGAGATCATTATTGTAGATTTTTGGATCCATCGATGATCTTCATTTATCAAATCATTGTACCATCATTCATGATCGTCAAAATTAAATTTTACTGATCGATGAAGTAAGGGCTATCGGATCTAGGTGGTCTTTTGTGACGATACTCTAATAATAATTATTTAGATAATGAATGATGAAGATGGACATTAAATTTTAGAATTATATAATATTTAAAAAATAAAAAAAATATTATTAATTTATGGTAGCAGTTTTCAATAATCGCTTCCGTAGATCTATGGCAGCGATCCAAAAATTATTGCCATAGATTTGGTTATTTTTTCTAATATGTGCCCCATTTTTATTTTTCCTCTTCCGATCGAGCTCTCTCTCTCTCTCTCCTCTCCACTGTCGGTGAGGTTCCTCCTTCCTTTTCTTTCCCGACAGGTGTCGCCTCCTCCCTCGCCTTTTCTTTCTTCCTCGGTTGGCACTGCCTCCTCCCCCGCCTCCTCCTTCCCTGGTAGGCCTCACTACCGGCCCCACCTCCCTCTTTCTCGATCGGTCCTGCCACCTCCTTCTTTTTCGATCGGCCCTCCCACTCCCCCACCTTCTTCTTGTTCCCTGGCCAAACCTGCCACCTCCCCCACCTTCTTCTTGTTCCCCGATCGAACCCACCACCTCCTCCACCTCCTTCTTCCCTGGCCGGCTCGACCGTCGGCCCCGCCACCTCTCCCATCTTCCCCTTCTTCCCTGACCAGCCCAATCGCCAGCCTCGCCTCCTCTCTCTTTTTCTCTCCTCTCTTCCCTTGACCCTACCCCCTCCCTACTCTCTCTCTTTCTCTTTGTCCCTCTCTCTTTCCTCTTTCTCTCTCTCTTTTTCCTCTTTCTCTTTCTCTCTCTTCTCTCTGTCTCTTTATATCTCACTATCTCTTTATCTCTCTCATAGGCTACCTCTAGCGTCACTGTCTCCCTTTAGTGCTGCTGTCGGTGACCCTCACAGCTCTATGCGATCCCCTCTTAGTAGCCGTAGGTATGTTTTTTTTAAATTTTATAATAATATTTATTAATTAATATTTATAATATTTATAATATTTATAATATTTATAATAAATATTATAAATATTTATTATAAATATTATAATTATCCATCGATCGTGGGTCATACCAGTGGGTAAGAGAACTCTTGCTGGTTGGTTCTGGACCGTGTTGATAGGTTTTAGGCCGAATTATGCTTGTGGCCTTGGGCCATGCTGTGTCGGCGGTTGTGGATGGTCTTGGACTGTGCCAATCGATAAGAAATCTTCCATCAATAAGTTTTGGGCCATGTCGATCGCTAAGAGAATCCTCGCCCCCGTTGACAGGTTTTGGGCTGTACCGACGATCGTGGGCCATGCCAACCATCAAGAGAACCTCCATAGGTTGGTTTTAGGCCATACCGATGGCCTTGGACCATGTTATGTCAATGATAGTGGACTGCCCTGAGCTATGCTGGTAGATAAAAAAACCCTTGTCGATGGGTTCTAGGCCGTGTCGGCTGCTAAGAGAACCCTCACCCCCACCAATAGGTTCTAGGCCGTGCCGACGGTCGTGAACCATGTCGGTCACTAAGAGAACCCCCATCGATTGATTTTGGAGCATGCTAGCAGCCTTGGGCTGGATCGTGGCGACGGTCGTGGATGATCCTAGGCCGTGCCAGTCAATAAAAAAACCCCTATCGGTGAGTTTTGGATTGTGCTGGTGGTCGATAATTCATGTGTATATCTTGTTACTTTTGTTTATTACATTACATAATAATAGACCCATCAATTGATTAGTGTACATAATCTTCAGCATTTGTACATTTATATATTTTTGTATGAATGAAAGAATTATGTATAATGATCAATTGATTATCCAATTTGGATAGTTTAAAAATTATAAATAATTTTATAGGGAATTATGGTAATCAAATGGTATACTAAGGATTTCAAATAAAATTTTGGATAATATTTTTCTTTTGTTCTATCTACATGGGTAAACTAAGAAAAAATGCTATCAAAATTTCTTTCAATTCTTGTTGTATATCGTTTGATTACTATAGTGAATCTATAGAATTAATGTAATTCCTGAATGGGATAGGACCTATCTTTACCTATTAGTTGGTGATAGGATGCATTTATTATATATATTTAAAAATGATATTTAATGTAAGTTCCATACATGATATTTATTTTGGTTTCTATTTATGATGCATTTTTTATTTATAATATATATTTATTTATAATGCATTAGTATATAATGTAAGTTCTATGCATGATTTAATTATAGTACCACCATTTTTATAATAAATGAGGGGTAGATGAAGTTTAGTAGGCTCTCGCCATAATATGAGGTTGGTCTTCAAATTTTTTTTGATTTTGCTATAAAAAAATTTGGAGACCACGGACTTATCCAATATCCTCGTAAAAAGTATATGGATGGACTATGGCTACCTCATCAAGATGTAAATAATTATGTCACTATTTATGATTTTAAATCCGATTATGAAATTTGTTAGGATCAATATGGTGAGGGCAGGCCGTAAGAAGGCGATCAACATGATGGAAAAGAGGAACAAATAGTTCGTGTTGTTTTTTTATTTGTTGGCCATAATGATGGTGCATCTATATCCATGCCTGATCCTATGGTTGGTGGAATGATAAAGTGAGGATATGGAGAAGGTTCGCAAGTTGATGGAGGATGCTAATGTTCTATTGTATCTCGGGTGTGAAAAGATGGTGAAGCTTGGATTCTTAATCCGATTGTACCATGCAAAATGCTCCAATGGGTTTAGCAATTGTGAAGTGAACTGCATACTAGAGCTTTTTGAGGATATTCTTTCGAACAATGCATAAATTCCGAAGAATAATTATGAGGCATCGAAGATTATTGAATACTTGGGCTTTACTTACACCAAGATACATGTATGTCCCAATGATTGCATGCTCTACTGGGAGGGGATGCCAACCAAAATGAGTGCACAAGGTGCGGTTTATCAAGATAGAAATAGAATAAAGATGGTATATCGATCCATGTACCTCAAAAGTTGATGTGGTACCTTTCTTTAATTCCAAGACTACAAAAGTTGTTTATGTCAGTAAGGATATTGAAGGACATGAGATGGCATGAAGAGGAGAAAACAAAAGATGATGCATTAAGGCATCCAGTCGATAGAGAGGTAGGGCAAAAGTTTAATGAAATACATCCTGAGTTCACACAAGAGATATGCAATGTGAGATTGGGCTTGTCATGCGATAGTTTCAACCCGTTCAAGCATATGAATACCGTTCATAGTATATGGCTAATGTTTATTCATGTTTACAACTTTTCACCATAGATGTGTATGAAAAAATCCTTTGCTTTCATGATAGTGCTCATCCTTGTATTAATAGAGGTAGGTAATGACATTGATGTCTATTTGTAGCCTCTTATTATCGAGTTGAAATAGTTGTGGAGCATTCAAGGTATTTCAACTTTTGATGCTTTGATGAATGAGTCATTTTCAATGCGTGCAGCACTTCTATGGACAATAAATGACTTTTCAACTTATGCCCTAATGTCGGGTTGGAGCACGAAAGGTGAGTTAGCATGTCCAGTTCATGGAAAAAACATCCGATCTAAAAGGTTGACACATCAAAAGAGTTTTAGCTTTATGGGGCATCGATATTTCCTCCGTCGATATCATCTATATAGAAGGGATGCACGCTCTTTTGATGGCATTGTCGAAGAAGGTGGGGCACCTAGCCGGTTGTCTAGGAGTGAGGTGTTAAGAGAGTTGGATGGTCTCAATGTTGAATTTAGAGAAGATGATCCGATTGATGGTAAAAAGAGGAAGCATCGATCAAAGACAAATGACACATACTTTAATTGGAGGAAAAAAGAGCATCTTCTTTGACTTATCATATTGGAAGACAAACTTATTATGCCACGTTTACATGTAATGCATATTGAGAAGAACGTATGCGAGCTCCTATTGGCAACAATCTTGAACATCAAGGATAAGACCAAGGATGACTTGAATTCCTAATTGACTTGAAAGAATGGGATATTAGGAGATCACTCCATCTAGAGCCGGTAGGAAAAGAATAGTGGAGGCTCTCTCATGCAAGCAATGTTATGAATGTCTTCGAACGATCTACATTTTTTCATGTATTAGAGAAATTAAAGATCCCAAATGGATATTCAAGCAACAAATTAATGCATGTGAATAGTAAGAATGTCAAACTTGGAGGATTGAATACTTATGATTATCATGTATTGATGCAGGAGTTGATCCCAATAGCTATTCACCACGTGTTGCCATAAAATGTCAGAATGGCTATTATTCATCTTTGCAACTTCTACAAAGATATTTGTGAAAAAAGGTTGCTTAAGAAAGATGTGAAGGAAATGAAGGCAAGGGTGGTGATAATATTATGTGATCTAGAGAAGATATTTTTATCATCATTTTTCATAGATATGATGCATCTCACCATGTACCTTATGGAGAAAGTTGCATTTGGAGGTCTAGTATTCTGTCGATGGATGTATCCTACCGAGAGAAATATTCAAATATTGAAATCTTATGTAAGAAATATGAATTGCCTGGAGGGATCCATCACAAAAGATTATTTGGATCAAGAGTGTATGAATTTTTGTACCATGTACCTAAACAAGCTCGAGACACATCGTAATCGGCCAATTAGGAATCAAAATGATCAGTATGAGCTAATTGAACCTGTATTTGAGTTCATTCCATAGCCAGGTGGACTTTTCATTTCATACTGCCTCACTGATTTGAGCATTGAGAAAACAAATAAGGTGCACCACCACGTGCTTTGCAACTATGATGTCATTGAGCCATACATAAGGTGAGTTACTCAATCTTATTTATTTCATAATACTTAAAAGAAAATACTCAATTATATCTAAATTTGTTCCTTATGCATCCAACAAACACAAGAAGCTCATAAGAGTAAAATACGACATTCTATGTATGTACAAAAAAGAAAAAATGCATAGCAAAAAATTTCTTGAGTGGTTCAAAGATCATATAAGCAAGTATATATTTTTGTCTTGTGCACCTTATTTGAACATATTTACTAATTTGGTATCATCTCCTTAGGTGTATAGATTATCGCTCAGTGATGTGAGTCCTGAAGTTCATGCTCGTTCAATGGGATCTAATCATACCGTGGATGAGTACAAACAGCTCATCATTAATAACTACAGATTTAATATTCATAGCCAGTCTATAAACATGGCAACACAAAATAGTGGCATGATAGTGAGCGCTACCACTGGGTGTTATGCTAGCTTGAGGAATTCATAGCCTCGTACGGAGGATTTAAACTATTATAAGGTGGTGGAGAAGATAGTCATCTTGGACTACTGTTCTAAAGGAAGAATTGCATGGATAAAATACAATTGATTTGACATCTTGTCTCAGTCAGGGATAAAGATTGATGAGTATAGTTTTACTCTCATTAATATGCAACATCATCTCCATACCGAAGAATTGTATATACTTGCTTCCTAAGCTAATCAAGTTTTCTATGTTAGTGATCCCTTGGAGCCTCAATAGGGTGTTGTTGTGAGGATGATGCCTAAGCATATTTTTGAAGATACTGAGGTTAATGATGATGTTGGACCATGCATATAAAGTGCTCCTCTAGGACAAAACTTGGTGCTATTGAGGTCCTGGATATATTTGTTAGGAGTGTTAGTGATGTTCACATTGTAGATACAACTAGACGATGAGTTCAATATTTTGGTATAAATGTTAAAATTTATTTATTGATGCTCTACTAATATAAATTAAAGTTCAACATGTTATATTGGTTAATGTTTATTAACATTGTAGGTCACGATGGCATCGAAACACCATCTAGCTTTCACCCCCATCCCTCGGTGGGCTATGTGGAGCTCAACATTTGAGCCACTGCCAGCACATATTTCATGTTAGGATTTATGGTGCTCTTAAGCCTTGGGAGGCCACAAAAGGAGTCAGGATGTTGGCTTTGGAAGACTAGGATAGGTGTGAGTCCTAGGGCTAGGATAGAAGTTGTTTAAGATGGAGGTGGTCTATAGCCCTCCATGGGCTCGAGGTTCAGGTGTAAGGAACTTGAGGGGCATGGCGGGTGCTCCAAAGATCTAGGACACAAGGTGGAGCAAAGAGCTAGAGCTAGGAGAAAAATTAGCCAAGACAAGGGGTTGACATAGGTGGGCTGACTTGGATATGCAGTCGAGCTAGCTCAGCTTGAGATCAAGTCGGCTCAGGGTACAGTTGAGTCAGTTATCTTAGATAGATAGAAGATAGGATTTGGACGAGACGCAATTGAGCCAGCTTAGCTTCTGACAGAGCCAGCTTGATGGTGGCATACAAAATAGGATGGGTTTTCTATTTGATCTTGGATTGGGTTTAATCTAAGGAGTCTTAAGGCCTGATCCAATAAGATCTTAAGAGGGCTAACTCATGTATGGATTAGATTTAGATCCAGAAGATGAGAGCATGGAAGACATGGGTGTACATGGGTTCGGTGAGTGCTTTCATGTATTGGGTTAGCTAGGAGAGTTTTTGGTTGGGCCTAATGGCTATGTATAAATACCTAGGATGTATTAGGGTTTCATAACGTGGATGGAATACAGATCTTTTATTCCTCTATCTCTCTTCTCTCTTCTCTCTAGTGCTACCACCCCAAGATTCTTGAAGAAGCCCTAGAGAGGGGGGTGCCTCCCTTAAGCCCAATAAGAGAGGTTCCCTAACATAGATCCAGGTGGTGGATCAGTGGTTTGTTGTCTTAGAGAATGCCATAGGTCTTCTCAGGTCCATGCTAAAGATCAGAGGCTTCCACAACTGAAGGAAAACTAGCTTTTCAACCGTAGGATCAATTTGATCTGATTAGATCTATAGTAAAATTTTTCATAAAAATTCTACACAATCCAATCAGATCTGAGAGTTCTCAAATCTGCTCATAATGATCTGATATTAAAAACTAAATTAAAATAAAATTAGGAACAACTTTCGTGCCTAATTAGGGTAAACTAGTTATCCTGCCGATGATCTATCGAAAGCCTGAGGTCCTGAATCAAGCCTTGCACATGCCTGACCTCTACCGGAGTCCACTTGGGCTGATTTTGGAGGTCTTCTCCTTCTGAATCTGATCTATGGGGCCTTCAAAATGACTGTTGAAGGCAGCATGTTCATCTCACGAACACTATCGCGTTCAACCTGATCTTTGCCCTAATATTTTTGGATCTTCCTCGCTGTTTGTAGCCAATCTTTGAGCATGGAGAAGAGAGAGAGGAGGAGGATGAGGGGGTAGAGAATAGAGGATGGAGCAGCAGCCTTGCAGCATGGGAATTGGATCACATGTAAACCCTAGGTGCAGGAGGGGTTTAAATAGACTTTCCTGCGCCATGCAGTGCCACACAACATCAACCAACCATATTGGTTGATTTAATCAGATCTAAATCTGATGGGCTACGTGATGCCACCTGATCCAATCAAATTAGAGACCCCTAAAATCCTCCATAAGTGGTGCCAAGTTTGGATGAGCATAACTATTTGGTGCTTGGGTATTTGATCTAATCAAGAAACCCTAGAGTCCCATCCTTATGGGACTCCTCCCTCATTTTCCCCATGTGTGCACACCAACATGGGGCGTGCGCACATATTTTATGCATGAAAACCAAAGGGGCATGCACCCCTAGATAGTCTCCAGGGGGTACATGCCCCTACCCTTTCTTTCCTGCATTCGGATCAACCGTTGATCCGATGTTCGAAAAGGTATAGGAATTGGCAGGTCTTGTCCTGGTTCCATCTGATGGATTAGGACAAGGCTAGATTAGGTTAGGACACTCCTATTTTGATCTGGACAAGCTCTAGTCAGATCAGAACAAAGCCATATAGAATTTCTAGGTGAGCCCAAATCAATTTGGCTCAGCCAAGATGAACCTAAATGAATATAGAAGGAGAATGTTAGGCTCAATCATGTGCTAGCATAATTTTCTTGATCCTAATTAGATTTAATCTAAATCAATCAAATTGGATTAGCTCAATTGATAACATCTAGACCTATATCCTTATTTGTATGATCCAGTTATATTTAGTTCTGTATGGTAATGAGATATATCATGATCTCTATCATCGACATCATCAAAATACCTTTCGATGGACCAGAACTTTTTGATTCACACAATTAGATTGATCGATCATCAAGATCATTCTAATTGCTCCTAAAATCCACCAGTGACATCTAGCAGTATATGGTGGCAACCCATTAGAACTGAATGCAAACCTCTCAGTGTAGCTACCTATGTAATTGAATTCTTCTATTATGAGCTCCGATAGGATTAGAGTTAAGATAAACTTGTCAAACCCAACATCCGTCATATGAATTAATCATTCGATTCGAGTTTGATATGAAATCCTAATAAAAACTCTTTCTATCATCTTCATACTGCCATGGCCATGGGCTTATGGACTCGATCTCATGATCATTATAGGGCTACTCCTCATCTATCGAGGTAGATAGATCTTCTATTAGTGTAATCCAGTTCCTACAATGAACATGCTATAGCCAACATTCACCTCAAGGTTCCAAATGGCTAGGAGACCTAGTTATGGTGTAGTCAAACTATAACACACTCAAGGTGAACTACTGATGCATCTCAGATCAAAGAACCAGACACACCACTACAACATCGAGCTAGTCATCGATGAGAAGATAGACTCCTTTATGACCGCTCAAGGTGGTCATGCTCAGTGCCCTCATTCTTTAAGAAGTATCTGTACTCTTGCTCTAGTGTTTGCATACCATAGACTCAAGACTCATCTATCCTAAGGAAGCAATCATACACCAACCTTCCAGATTGATCATCATCTTCATGATGATCCTACGATCAGAAATAGTTTATGAGTTAATTATGAGAATTCATGTCTTAAATTTTCAACTCTTGAAAATATGAATTGTTATTACCATCAACTCAAAGGGTGTATCACAGACACTATGTACACAATGTGATAGAATAAAAAATAATAATTTATTAATTTGAGATCAAAATTATAAAATTATCTCTAGAAGTGTATTACAAGTGTCAGCCAATCTAGCTTCTAGGGCACTCATCTAACAAACTCCTACTTGACCTAAAGGAAATTGGATACAAATCTAAGTCTCATCTTCTTAAGATGGGCTTCAATCTTCTGCTGGCTCAATGGCTTCGTCAGTTGGTTAGCCGCATTATCTACGGTGTTGACTCTCTTGACCTCAACGTATCCCTTCTTGAGGTAATCGTAGATGAGGTGATATCACTGCTTGATATGCTTCGATTTTTGGTGAGACCTCAGCTCCTTAGTTGAGGCTATGATGTCATTATTGTTGCAGTACAGAGGAACGACATCCGATGGCATCACTTCGAGCTCTATGATAAACTTCTTATACCAGAAGGCTTCTTGCATAGCTTTTGATGCAGTGATGTACTTAGCTTCCATGATGGAGTCTACGATCACTATTTACTTGGAACTCTTCCAGCTAATGGCTCCATCGTTGCATATAAATAGACTTCTAGATGTCGACTTTTGATCATCTATATCGGACATGAAGTCCGAGTCTGTATACCCTGGACCTGGAGTTCTCCATTTTCAAAGATCAAAAATATATCCTTAGTCCTTCTTAAGTATTTAAGGATACACTTCATAAAAGTCCAGTGCTCTTTGCCTGGATTCGACTAATATCTACTCATGACACTCACAGCATGGACGATATTAGGTCGTGTACATAGCATGGCATATATGAGGCTCCTTATTGTAGAAGCATAAGGGATCTTGCTAATGCATTCAATCTCCTTAGGTGTGCTAGGGAACATTTTTTTGGAGAGATGAATGCCATGTCTGAAGAAAATTAGTCCCCTCTTGGAGTTTTCAATGCTGAACCTTTTCAGCAACTCCTCTATGTACATCTTCTGCGAGAGACCCAGCATCCTATTTGGTTTATCCCTATACACTTTAATTCCTAATATGAAGGATGCCTCTCCTAGGTCTTTCATAGAAAACTTTTTCAACAACTATATTTTGATGGATGCCAACATGAAAATATTATTTCCAATTAGGAGGATGTCATCCACGTACAGTACGAGGAAGACAACATCCCTCCCACTAACCCTTTTGAATACACAAGGCTCTTCCTCATTTTTGATGAAATCAAATGATTTAATCACATCATTAAAATGAGCATTCCAGCTTCGAGATGCTTGCTTAAGTCCATATATGAATCTTTGTAGCTTGCAGACCTTGGATCACTATCATTGGATATGAAATTGAGCAACTATTCGATATAGATATTGTTGGTGCAAAATTTGATTATCGTTGGAGGAGCACTAGAGTCAGAGAAGACGAGGTCGCCATTGGTGACCTACAAGATAAGTCTCGTCCAGAGCCTAGGGGTGGCTTCGGTAAGATCCTCCGACGATCAAGTCAGCTCTTTCGATCAATAGAAATAGAGTACTTAGTAGAGAAAGTTGTAAAATATCGAGAAGGAGAAGAGAGCTTGAGAAAAATGTATCTTGAGGGTCCCTTTTATAGCCTAGAGCCTATAACAAACTGATAGTGACAGTCGTAATCGCTTGGTAGTGGGGCATTCAGGGTCACATGGGATTTATTACGGAGAGTGGTGTGTTGTCATGATTTGCTAGTCTGTTGGAGATCCAACAGCTGGAGTTTGGACGAGATGGTTGTAGATGACGAAGGGCTCTTGGATGTTGTTATTTTGAAGGAGTTCGGAGGCTCTCAGGATTGACTGTGTGCTGGCTTTTATTTGCTATGTTGAAGATGTACGCCATGGTCCTTTTAGACGGCTAGAAGGAATTCAGCCAGAAGAGAAGTTCGATAGGGGTTTGACTAATGAAGAAGCTCGAAAGACATCCGACTAAAAGAAGTCTGGCTGTGAGGGGTTCGCCTAGGCTGAGTATTGACTGATGGCCGTAATAGGCAAGCATGATTGAAGCATTGGTCTCTATTGTTCATTTGAGGTTTGACCACTTCTAGGGTTGCTCACTGATGAATAACAATAAAGCGTTGAAGTTCATCCGGGGATAGTTTGGAAGATGCTCAATGGCTGGAGGAGTTTGGTTGAGATTCTGCCAAAAAAAGGAGAATCCAAGGAAGTTCATCCAAGTGGGGCCACACAGGCTATCGAAAGGAGATCGATCGGATGGGATGCATAGGAGCTGGGGACTTGGTCGGTTCTCTGAGGTAGTAGTATTGACTGTTCAAGCTCATCTAGAGAAGGAATCTGCAATGCCCCATCGAATTCAAAATCGATCTTCCTAGCCAATCGGATTATCTATCCATAGTGTTGGAGGTTGGCCATCTCGGAATGATTCAGAGCTCGAATATTCTTATGGGTTGAGGTTTGATTTTTATAGCTACATTCGGACGAAACCGATTAAGAGTCAGAGTCTTAGCCAAACTTCGATAGGTGTGGATTTATCCCTAACACTTGTTCCCCTACTCTTGAGTTCAAAGTTTGAAGGATGGAAGTAAAATGGAGATTGCCAAAGTTTGGCAGATTTTTCAATCCTGTTGGATTTTCCGCATCTGGGTTGGATGGCAAATTTTGGCTTTTACCGGACTGGAGTTGAAGCTTCATAAATGAGCAGTGATTCAAAAAGATATTTTTCAAATTTTTTGCTAAAAGTTTGCTCGATGTATAGTACTATTAAGGATCTACCTATTGGAAGCTTTCTGCCATGATGAGTGGGACATGCATCGATTAGAGATCGACTAGAGGAAATCTACAATCATAACTATCTTGGGACTCCAGGGGCTACTTAAACCTGCCTTCCTCCTCCAACTCTTACTTCTTCTGAAATCTTCATCTCCTTCCTCTGGTTCCTCTCCCTGTTCCGAGCAAGGGTTCAGGCTTCTTCCTCAATTTTCCTTGGTTTTTGGCACACCTTCCTTCGATTTTTGCTTCATTCATCATCTCCTTATTCTTTCCAGCCGATTTAGGTCAGCTCTTCGATCTTTTTTCGGAGTATCTTTGCACTCTTTGCTTTCTCGCTCTTTGTGTTTTTGTCGAAGTTTAAGCATCTTATTTTTTCTGATTTTTGGGGCGATTCCTTAATTTTACCTTGATCCAAATGTCTAGCGAGGGATCCTGGTCGACTTGTTCTGGGAGCCCGACCCCTCTAACTTTAGTGAACCTGCCACCTGAGGTGGCTGAACCCTTGGAATTGGCCCATCCTTTTATGCCAGTGACCATTTCTTGTAGACTTCGGCCCGACAACCTTTTCTTAGCTAGGATTTAGTTTGGGATTCCTCCTGAGTATGAGCTTGAACTCTCTGAGCCTGACGATCGAGCTTGCTCACCCCTCTCAACCAAATCTATTTGTATGTCGAAACCTTTTGAACCGGGCTTACGTTACCCTTACCTCCTTTCATAGCTAACCTATTTAGGTTTCTTAATATTTTTCTTATTGCCATGGTGCCAAACTTCTTTAGATTCATCATAGGATTTCTCTCTCTATGCACTATGGCGGGCGTCTGACCTACCATTTTCTTATTTTGCAACTTTTTTACCTTTAAACATCATCCCACTGCCAAGGATTGATGGTATGTGTCTCTGCAATTCAGTAGGAAGAGACTGCTCAAAGGTGCTCCTTCCTCCATTCACGGTTGGAAGGAGAAATTTCTTTTTGTTTCTCATCCGTCCGTAGGGCTAGGGCTTCCTCCATGGGGTGAGGTAAGGGAATCAGTCCACCGAGCTCTCGGGCTAGAAAGCAAGGATCAGAGTTTGATCGATAAGCTGAAGTCTTTTGACACTCCACCAATCCCTAGACTTCTCGATGAGCAAACCTTGTTCAATTTTAGTCTCAGTCCTCTTAAACCAACAGGTAGTTCTTCATATTCAGCTAACTGGGTGGTATTCATTCTTCTGATCTTATAACTTTATCTTTGCAGAAATGACTCCAAAGGAATGGAATAGCTTGATGAAGGAAATCCTGATCCTTAAAAGGAAGGGTAGTTCTTCCGGCAAACCATAGAAGAAGGCTCAGACAGGAGAGTCGAGCCAAGCCGTGCCAATTCAATCTGTGTCGGCCCTTGAGCCCATCGTTATCGCGTCGAGCCTGGCTCTATCTAATGAAGCTGCCCCTCCTGCTCCTATTCGGCAAGAGGAAATTATGGAGAGGAAGAAAAAGAGGGCCGTCGATAAGAAGATTGGATAGAAGGCTAAGGGCTCCGAAGGAGAGGACCTTAGCCAAGAATAGGATTTCTTGGATGATTAAGAGGTCGTCCAGTCGCTGATGGAGGGGAGCATCCTTCCCCACATCGTAGAAAGGTTGCACTAGAAGGATGACGCTAAGAGGTTCGATGAGTCCTTCACCACCTTCCTGGAGGTAAGTGGCTTCTTCTGATTCTGGCTTCATGCTCTTCAGGCTTTAAAGTTGGGATCTTTTAGGATTCTGATTTGCTTTTTGTTTTGCAGTTGGGACACTATCTTTTTGCCCACTCCGAGGTGGCAAACCAAAATTGAGTTGAAGCTTTCAGAGCCCTAGAGGAAGCTCGCACAGAAGTTGAGAAGGCTCGAGCCAAGGCTGACGCTCTAAAGATTGCCTCGGAGACCCATTCGACTAAAGTAGAATGCCTTCAGAAAGAGTTGAGAGAGGAGCACGATGAGATGGCGAGACTGAGGGCTGAGCTAGGTTTAGAGAAGGAGGAGAAAAGGAAGGCACAGGAGGAGGTTAACACTACCATGGAGAGGGTCATGCAAGACTTCAAATCCTCCAAGGATATGGAGGATATCAAAATAGCCTTCGCCCAGGAAGCCTTCTTGGAAGGGTTCTAGGTCTGCTTGGGGTGGGTTGCTGAGAACTTCTCCGACATCGATCAAGACCTCTTTCTAGAAGAGCCAGAGAATAGAGCTGGCCGTTCATGCATCGATGCCGAGGTTGCCCCTACCGCCCATGCCATCAAAGCTGCCCCAATAATACCAAAATCTACAGGTGCAGCATCCAAGCCTGCTCGAGAATTGGAGGTGACCGAGAATGTCCTGACCACTCCAGTGGGTGAACCACCCAAGGTCTAAACCATTGACATCTATGTACTTTTCTTTTTTTTTCTTCTTTGATATTCTAAAAATATTTAAAATAATGAAAGCAAATCTCTTTTTCTTTACATCCTATGTTGCATGTGACTCAGAACGCCTCCGATAACCAAGGCCACAACCCCCATTCTTTGGTTGATGCCGACCCTTTGCCTCAGGGAGTTTTGTTCAAGCCTTTGATAAGGAGTTTGAAGAAGAAAGTTCATCTTTTAGGAAAAAAGTTGAAGAAGGTTGAGGCGACCTTCAGTCTTCTCGAAAGAATGCTTCTGAGATGACCAGAGAGATCACTCACCTCCATGACTTGCACATGAAGGACATGGTGAGCTTCAGCATCTAGAAGAGCAGCAGCTTTGAGAAGGAGATCGCCGAACTCAAGAGAAACACTAGCGATTAATTCCAGGCACTGATGGCAAAGATCAGCTTTCTTGAAGTCGATCTGAAGAAGGCCAAAAAAAAAACTATCTCCTAGAAGGGAGCTCACCGTGGTCCATCAATAAGGCCCGGTATGACTGGGACTAATCAAAAAGGTTCTTCCAACTTCAGAAGCAACTGCAAGATACTGAGGACTGGCACAATAGCTATCGAATGACCTAGGCGGGAAAGATGTCCAGGCTTGAAGGCAAGCTTAAGGTTGCTAGAGATGAAGCAGCTTATCTTTAGAAGCAATTGCACAGCAGTCGGGAAGCCAGCATGAGTGGTGAGTCGAAGGAAATTGCCTCCTTGAAGAGGACCATCGGTGAGCTTTCAAAGGTGGTTAGGGTGGAGAAGGTCGAGATTCAATAATTGAAGCTTCAGCTCACCTATGAACATTGGGCTGTTGAGGATGCGGAGGTCGAGTCTGAAGTTTTGAGAAGACAGCGATGAGAAATTGAGGGTAAATTTTAGCTTGCTAACATAATGTACGTAGATGGTCTCTACAAGAAGGAGCTTGAGGAGGAGATCCTTAGGCTAAAGCAGGCCATGGTGATGGCCGGGATCGATAGCCTAAAGTTTGAGTCCGATCTACCTTAGAGCTTCGGCCTCTTTCCCTTCTTTTTTTCTTTCTTTCAGTGTAATCGGCCTTGTCGGCCTATGTTTTGCTTATAATGAACTTATTTTTGTAATGAAATAGTACACTTCTCATTATTTTTGTTTTGCATGAATTCGAGGCTTATTTGTGGCCTTACCTTCTTTACCTCATTTTTCTCTATGTTGTCTTCTCATGAAATGCTTATTGTGGACATCAAACTAGAACCTCTTCTGCAAACTAGGATAGGATTCCGCCTTTTGTATTTGACGTAGTTAGGTTGTCGCGAAAAAAATGTGTATGGATTCTCTGCCGAGCTTCTTTCTTCTCCTTATCTTTGGTCGATGAGATTTTGACTTTTACTCATATTAGGATGAGGCTTTCCTTCTATTCCTAACATGACTTATGGGATGCGTTAAGGGTCGTCGGTAGGGCCTCTCCCCTATCTCGTCTTAGTTTAACGAGGCCTTTGACTTTGCTTACGTTAGGATGAGCTTCTCCTCCTATTCCTAATGGGCTGTAGGGGCACATTAGAGCTGTTGATAGGGCCTCTCCCCTCATCCCATCCTAATTTAACGAGGCCTTCGACTTTGCTCTTGTTAGGATGAGGTTCTTCTCCTATTCCTAATGGGCTATAGGGGCATATTAGGACCATTGGTAGGGCCTCTTCCCTCATCTCATCTTAGTTCAATGAGGCCTTTGACCTTGCTCATGTTAGGATGAGGTAGTTCTCCTATTCCTAATGGATTGTAGGGGCACATTAGGATCATTGGTATAGCCTCTCCCCTCATCTTGTCTTAGTTCAATGAGGCCTTGGACCTTGCTCATGTTAGGATGAGGTTCTTCTTCTGTTCCTAACGGGCTGTAGGGGTACATTTAGGCTGTTGGTAGGGCCTCTTCTCTCATCTTGTCTTAGTTCAATGAGGCCTTCGACCTTGCTCACATTAGGATGAGGTTCTCCTCCTATTTCTAACGGGCTGTAGGGGCATATTAGGACCATTGATAGGGCCTCTTCCCTCATCTCATCTTAATTCAATGAGGCCTTTGACTTTGCTCATGTTAGGATGAGGTTCTCTTCCTATTCCTAATGGACTACTTCAGATTGTTTCAGAGAGTTATTAGTCATTACATAATTTTTGCATCAAGAAGTAATGATGTTTAAATAAAAAAGTTTTATGGAAGAAAAGTCATTGGTAGTAAATTCTTAAGTTTTCTGAATTCCAAGGCCGTGGGAGTGTCGCTCCTCCAAGTTCCTTCAAGTGATAAGTTTTGGGTCGGATGACCTCCTCTACTTTATATGGACCTTCCCAATTCAGGGCTAGCTTTTCTTACTCTTGAGACTGCAAAATGGACGCTCATCGGAGCACTAAGTCCCCCACTCTGAATGCTTTGTTTTTTACTCTGGAGTTATAGTATTTGGCTACTCTTTGTCTGTAGGCTACCATCCAAACTTTGGCTTCTTTTTTTTTCCTCCAATAGATCGAGGTTGATTTTGAGATCCTATGAGTTATGCTGCTCATTAAAAGCTATGACTCGTACTAACAAAAGTTTGAGCTCGATTGGAATCACTACCTCCATTCCAAAGGCCAGGGCGAATGGTGTTTTTCCAATCAGTAGGCTTTGAGTAGTTCGGTACGCCTAGAGGACATGGTAGAGTTTGTCTGCCCAAGTCCTCATGCTTTCAAGCCTTGCTTTGATGCCCTATAGTAAAATTCTATTGGTCACCTCTGCTTCACCATTTGCCTGTGGATGGGCCACTAACGTGAAGTGATGGAAGATATTTAGATCTTCGCAGAACTCAGTGAACCTCATTTCGGTAAATTATTGTCCATTATCTATTATGAGAGTTCGAGGTAGACCAAACTGGTAGATGATTGACTTTCAGACGAAGTTCTATACTTTATCCTCAGTAATTTTTATCAATGGTTCGATCTCAACCCATTTGGTGAAGTAGTTGATCGCAACCAGGAGGAACTTTCATTGCCCGGATGCCATTGGAAAAGGGTTAAGTATGTCCATTCCCCTTGCATGAATGGCCAGGGTGCGCTTTGTGAAGTAAGCTTGGATGTCGGCTGTTTTTATATGTTTGTATTTCTCTGACAGCGATCACATTTTTTGATATACTCTATAGAGTCATAGTACAAGGTTGGCCAATAGTACCATTGCCGAAGTAGTTTTTGTGATAGGAATCTGGCCCCTACATGACTTCCATAAATTTCCTCATGCACTTTCCATAATGCGAAGTCAGCCTCTGAAGGTCGAAGACATCGCAAGAGCGGTTGAGAATACAACCTTTTATACAGCTTGCCTTCATATAGAACATACGGGGAAGCTTGATTTCTGAGTTTTCGGACTTCTTTCTGATCATGAGGAAGAACTTCATCCTTGAGGTAGGCAACTAGCGGGTTAATCTAGCTTGGCTCGTGCTCAACTTACAGAACAGACTGCGAGTCCTCCAAGCTTGGGCACTTTAGAATTTTAAAAAATACTTCTTTGGGTAGTTTGACTAGAGCTAAATTGGCCAACTTAGAGAGAAGGTCGGCTCTTATATTTTCCATCCTCAGAATTTGTTGGATGCTAAAACTTTTGAAGGCCGAAGTCAAGTTTTTTACTTTCTCAAGGTACTTCATCATGCTTTCCTCTCAGGCTTCATAGTTGCCGCTAACCTATTCGACCACCAGCTGAAAATCACTAAAAACTTGGAGCCGGTCTGCCTCTAACTCTTTTGCTATTTTAAAACCAGCAATTAGAGCTTCATATTCGGCCCCATTATTAGTTGCAGGAAATTCGAATTGTAGTGCATATTCGACGATGACTACCTCGGGGTTAACTAAGATAAACCCCGCGCCTGCTCCTATAGCGTTGGATGAACCATCCACGTATGGAGCCCAAAAATCTTTGGGAAGGTTAGTGCTCTCTTCAGGAGGGTTTGGTTGCAACCATGGAATGTTGGTTTCATCCTGTTCAAGCTCGGCCTCATCCGGAATGGTACATTGTACTACAAAATCTACTAATTCTGAGCTTTGATCGATGATCGATGATCGATGTCAAATTCTATAAGCTCGATTGCCCATTTTACAATTCTTCTGGAGGCATCCATTTGATAAAAAACTGCTTTAATTGGTTGATCCGTGAGGATAGTTATGGTGTGCCCCTAAAAATAAGGTCGGAATCTCTTGGCAGCAATTAGAAGAGAGTAAGTCAATTTTTCTAACTTATACCTGGTCTTTGCATCCCTCAGGACTCGGCTTATGTAGTAGACTGATCGCAGCACTTTCGCTTCCTCCTTGATCAGAACCGCTGTCAGGGCTGCTGGGGAGACTGCTAGGTACAAGAATAATTCTTCTTCGGGCTCAGGCTTTGCCAGCAGTAGGGGCGAGCCGAGGTAGTTTTTAAGCTCCTCGAATGCCTATTGGCATTCCGCCATCCAGCAGAAGTTCTTTGACTGTTTGAGAAATAGAAAGAAGGGAATGCATCGCTCGGCTGATCTTGAGACGAAGCGATTTAGGGATGCCACTTTTTTAGTCAAGTGCTAAACTTCTTTGATTGTTTTGGAATAGTCATCTCCTGAATAGCCTGGATTTTCTCTGGATTCACTTCAATCCCATGCCTCAACATCATGAATCTCAAGAACTTTCCCGAGGTTACACCGAAGGTACATTTGGCCGGGTTCATCTTCATCTTATACTTCTTAAGTGCATTGAAGGTCTCTTCGAGGTTGGTTATGTGATTTATTGAAGCTCGACTCTTGACGAGCATGTCATCCACATACACCTTCATGTTTCGATCGATTTACTTTCTGAAGATTTTGTTGACCAAGCGCTGTTACATTGCCCTTGCATTATTGAGTCCAAAAGGCATAATTCTATAATAGTAAAGACCATAGTTAGTAACAAAAGCAATTTTCTCCTCATCCTCTGGCACCATCTGGATTTGGTTTTTGTCGAAAAAGACATCCATGAAGGTGAGGAGCTCATGGCCCAAGATTGCATCCATCAACTGATCAATCTTGGGCAGGGGATAGCTATCTTTTGGATGAGTTTTGTTCAGCTTCTTGAAGTCTATACACATCCTCCACTTGTCGTTCGCCTTTTTAACGAGCACCACATTTGAAATCTAGCTCGGGTAGTTAACTTCCTGGATGAATCCAATCTTAAGAAGCTTGTTGACTTCTTCTATAATTGCTTTCTGGCTCTCCGAAGCATGGTTGCACATCTTTTCTTTCACTAGCCGACACCTAGGATCAGCAGCCAGCCGATGTTCCATGACCTCAGCATCAATTTCTGGCATATCCGTTGGAACCCAGGCGAAGACATCTATGTTCTTTCGAAGGAAGGCAATGAGTTACTCTCAAACCACATTCCCTAAGTTGGAATCGATCTGCATAGTGTGCTCCACATTTCCATCGTTCAATGGGATGGAAATGAGATCTTCCATAGGCTCGCCTTGCTTCTCTGTAAGGTTGTCACAGACATCTAGCCCATCAACAAGACAAAGGTCAGACTGGATGTTTTTCTATAAGGCGATGGAGTAACAATGCCTTGCTAAGGCATGGTCAGCCCTAATCTCTCCAATTCCATAGCTCATTAGGAACTTCAACTTTAAATAATAAGTTGAGACTATAGCTTAGAGTGCGTTCAAATCAGATCGGCCAAGAATGGCATTGTATGTAGATGGGGTTTTTAGGACTAGAAAATCGACTTGCACTTTAGCCAGCTTTGGGCATTGTCCTGTAGCAATAGTCAGAGTTATTATGCCCTCAACTGGCATGGCATCGCCAGTGAAGCCTACCAATAGGGAGTTCATAAGTCCCAAGTGATTATTAGGTAAAGATATTTTTGAGAAAATATCATAAAACAAAACATCAGCAGAGCTTCCATTATCTACCAAAATGCAGCGCACATCATAGTCAGCAATGTTTAAAGAGATTACAATCATATCATTGTGTGAAAACCAGACTCCTTAGGCATCCTCATTGGTGAAAAAGATGGGCACCTCAGTTCTCCACCTCTTCATGGGCTCTATTGATCCACTAGCCTCCCCTCGCTGAAGTACCCTAGAGATGGTGTTGATGATGTCGAGGGGTGGCCGATCTACTTGCTGCTCCTTTCTTAGCGGTTCCGATTGCGGTAGTGCCCTTGGCTAATCTTTTCATCCTTTAGGTCGATGCCGCAGAAATCGATCGAGCCTACCTCATCTGATGAGCTCTTCAATCTCATCTTGAAGCTAAATGCATTCTTCAGTATCATAATCGTAGTCACGATGATAGAGGCAAAACTTGTTTGGGTTGCATTTATTGGGATGGGAGTGCATTCTTTCCGACCTTGGCAGCTGCTCCTTAATCTCCATTAGTACTTAGGTTTTTGGAGCATTGAGAGGGGCATAGTTATGGTACCTTCGGAGGGGAGAGCCCCATCGAGCCCTTCTATCAGGGCTTTCTTGCTTTTGAGCCCAGGGAGGAGTTTGGGCTTGCTTGCACTCAGGAGGAATTTGAGAGAATGGTCGAGCTTCACTCAGCTTTCCTTCCTCAGTGGGCTTGCCTGGCTCGCCCATTTGCCACTCTATAGTGGCTTCATTATCCTTGGCCCGGAAGGCCTCTTCCACCCGAGCATATCCTTCAGCTCGAGCCAGCATATCAGCAAAATTCTTGGGATACTTCTTCTCCAGGGAAAATAATAGATTATTCTTCTGAAGGTCATCCTTTAGCACGATCATTGCAATAGATTGGTCCAGATTTCGGACCTCCAGTGCAGCAGCATTGAAATGATTGACATAAGCTTGGATGGATTCTCCCTCTTGCTTCTTGATGTTGATGAGGGATTCCGAGACTCGCCTGGGACGTTGGCTGCTGATAAAATGAGCCACAGACTGATGGCTCATTTGATCAAAAGAGAAGATGGTATTCGGCTTGAGGATCAAGTACCAATTTTTAGCTGCCCCTTTCAAAGTACACGAAAAAGGTTGGTATAGGATGGCATCGGATGCGCCATGGAGCAGCATCATTATCTAAAAGGCCTCCAGATGGTCAATCGGATCGAAGATCCCATCATAGCTCTCAAATTGGAGGAGCTTGAAGTTCGGTAGGATCGGTTCCTGTATGATACAGTGAGAGAAAGGAGGGTCGGTACAGATATCATTACCATGAGAGGAGGGTGCATGGCGGAGTTCCTTAATCTACTGGTTCATCTCTTATAGTTTTTGATTCAGGAGATTCTCTCAATCATAGATCTCCAAGATCTTCTGACTGAATGGGGGTAAAGTCCCCCCAGGGGTAGAGTCATAATCAGAGTAGGGGCTCTCAGCCCTCTGCTTTACCTTTTCGAAGGTCACCAGCCGGCCAGCCCAAGTTGGCCTTCCCTAAATCGGATTAAGGATCTCTAGAGAAGCCTTCTCCTCCTGAATTGGCGCTAGAGGCTACTGCTGCCGCATGATCTGCACTGCTTCCGTGAGGCTGCGAATCTACTGGACTAGCAGGTTGAACTGCTCCACGTCCACCATTACTGTAGATGGAGCTTGAGTTGCCAGGGGTGAAATAGGGGTGGACAGATCTGGATGGAATCTAGTCGCAGAGGTAGTTGACCACTGGATAGAAGCTTTCCTAGGAGGCATCTTTTCTGGAAAGGACTCTGGAGGAGAAGAAGAGAGTTCTCTGTTGAGCACTCTTTCAAAAACAAGGCAACCTCAGAAACAAAGGCACCCTTCCTTCAGCGCCAATCCTATTGGTGCAAAATTTGATCGTCATCAGAGAAGTACTGGAGTTGGAGAAGATGAGGTCATTGCCAGTGACCTACAAGATAAGTCTCATCCAAAGTCTGGGGGGTGGCCCAGCAAGATCCTCCGATGATCAAGTCAGCTCTTTCGGCCAACAGAAATGGAGTACTCAATAGAGAAAGTTGCAGAGTATCGAGAAGGAGAAGAGAGCTTGGGAAAAATATATCTAGAGGGTCCCTTTTATAGCCCAGAGCCTGTAACAAATTGATAGTGATAGCCGTAATCGCTTGGTAGTGGGGCATTCGAGGCCATGTGGGATTTGTTATGGAGAGTGGTGTCCATTGTCATGACGTGCTGGTTTGTTGGAGACCCAATAGCTGGAGTTTGGATAAGGTAGTTACAAGTGACGAAGGGCTTTTGGGCATTGTTATTCTGAAGGAGTTTGGAGGCTCTCAGGATTGACCATGTGCTAGCTTTTATTTGCTATGTTGAAGGTGTACGTCGTGGTCCTTTTAGATGGCTGGAAGGAATTAGGCTAGAAGAGAAGTCCGATAGGGGTTTGATCGGTGAAAAAGTTCGGAAGACGTCCAACTGAAAGAAGTCAGACTTTGAGGGGTCTGCCTTGGCTGAGTACTGACTAATGGCTGCAATAGGCAAGCACGATTGAAGCACTGGTCTCTACCGTTCATTTGAGATTCGACCACTTCCAAGGTTGCTCACTGGTGAATAACGATAAAGTGCTGAAGTTCGTCTGGGGATAGTTTGGAAGAAGCTCAGTGGCTGAAGGAGTTTGGTTGAGATTCTATTAAAAAAAGGAGAATCCAAGGAAGTTCATCCAAGTGGGCCACACAGGCTATCGAAAGGAGATCGGCCGGATGGGATGCACAAGAATCGAGGACTTGGCTGGTTCTTTGGGGCAGAAGTATTGACTATTCAAGCTCATTTGGAGAAGGAATCTACAACACCCTATCAAATCCAAAATTGGTCTTTCCAGCCAATTGGATTATTTGTCCATAATGTTGGAGGTCGATCATCTTAGAATGATTCAAAGTTCGAATACTCCTATGGATTGAGGTTTGGTTTTTATAACTACAATCGGATAGAATTGATTAAGAGTCGGAGTCTTAGCTGGACTTCGACAGGCATGGATTTATCCCCAACAGATATCTTCCTTAAGATATCCATTTAGAAATACCATTTTCATGTCCATCTGCCATATTTCATAATCAAAATATGCTGCAATAGCAAGTAGTGTGCGGATGGATTTTAGCATGGCTACTGGCGAATAGGTATCCTGATAGTCAATGCCTTCATGCTGACTATACTCTTTCGCTATGAGTCTAGCTTTGAATATTTCTACATTTTCATCGGTACCTATCTTTCTTTTGAAGATCCATTTACATCCAATAGGTACTATACCTTCAGGTGGATCTACCAAGATCTAGACTTGGTTTAAGCGCATTGAGTCAATCTCTGACTACATTACCTCTAACCATTTCTCGGAGTCAATATCTGATATCACTTCGTCATAGGTCTTGGGATCATCACTATGAACCCATTTCCCATGAGGAATATTTTTTCTATAATTTCTTGAATAGTACCTAAGTATCTCTCAGGAGGATGAAAAATCCTAGTTGATTTACGAGGTGGTGGAGATAGTGTTTGGACTGGCTCTAACTGATTTGTTTCCATAGGTTCCTTAGCTCGTTGCTCTTCGGAGATCTTTTTCTTAAGCATAATCTATCTCTCGATGCCACTATCTTGAATAAATTATTTTTCAAGAAAAATGGCATATCGACTCACAATCATATTGTGGTTCTTCAAAAGATAGAAATAATGTCCTAACGATTCTTTAGGATATCCAATGAATCGAGCTATAAAGGACCTAGACTCTAATTTGTCCATCTATTATCTCTTGACATGAGCTGGATAACCCCAAATTCTAAGGTGACTCAGACTTGATTTCTTATCATGCCATATCTCATACGGTGTGGTAGGAATGCATTTAGAGAAAACCCTATTCAATAGGTATATTGCTGTCATTAGACTATGTCCCCAAAGAAACTCAGAAAGGTTCGTGAAGCTCATCATGGATCGGACCATATCTAATAGGATCCGATTTCTTCATTCTGAAACTCTATTAAGTTGAGGCATTCCAAGTGGAGTCCATTGAGAGATTATGCCATTGTCCTTAAGATAGTCTAGAAATTTCTGACTAAGGTATTCATCTCCTTGATCTGATTTGAAGAATCTTAATGGGCTTTCCAGTTTGCTTTTCTACTTCAAATCAGAATTCCTTGAACTTTTCAAAGGCTTCAAACTTGTGTCTCATTAAGTACATATATCCATACCATGATAAATCATTGGTAAAGGTAATGAAGTAGACATAATTATCTCTGACAGGCATATCAAATGGGCCACACATATCTGTATGTATGAGGACAAGTAGGTCCATGGCCTTTTTTCCATGTTCTACAAAAGGAAGCTTTGTCATTTTGTCTTGAAGGCATGATTTACAAATCAAATATGACTTGAAAGTCAACGGTCTCATAAGTTTGAATTTCTCTAATTTATTAATCTTGTCTTCTGCTATATGACTTAGCCTAAGATACCATAGATACCTATCATTTAGACTATCCCTAGGTCGCTTAGATCCTACGATATTCATGTTTTGCTCGACATTCAATACAGATATGTCAACATGCAATTGATAGAGATCGTTAATCAAGAAACCATTTGCAATTTTATTTCTTTCAAAAAGAATAGTACAGTAGTCCTTAAGAAAGCTAATTACATAACCATCCTGTGCTAAACAAGAAGCAGAAATCAAATTCCTACTTATTGTAGGCACCAAATAATAATCTCTAAGGATTAAATCTAAGCCAGATGGTAGTCAAAGAGGATAGATTTCTATGACCACAGTAGCAACTCTTGCTCTATTTTCGATGCATAGGATCATCTCACTATCCCTCAGCCTCCTGCTCTCCTCAAGATCCTGCATAGAAGTGCACAAGTGAGCACTAGAACCAAAGTCAAGCATCCAAATGGATATAGAAGAAATCATTAGATTAGATTCAATTATGAGTATATCTCTAGAAGGACCTACCTTGTTCTTATTTTTCGGGCTAGTCAGGTATAAAGGATAGTTTCACTTCTAATGGCCATTGGTATTGCAATAGAAATACTTTTTCTTATCAGCGACCTTTTTTTTTGGCTCTAGTTTCTTGCTTCTTCGCAGACTTCTTCTTCTTCCCAAAAGACTTTCTCTTGGAAGAAGTCCGCTCCACAGCAAGTACTAAGCCCTTTGAATCTTTTAGAGAAAGCTCAGTAGTAACTAGCATATTCATTAGTTCAGCCAAGGCATTGCAGCTTATGTATATGGAAGTTTATGATGAACTGTCCATATGCATTAGTCAAGGACTGCAGGATCACATCAATCTATAAGTCCTCATCCATAATGACAATGAGCTTTTCAAGCTCCTCTAGGTCCTTGATCATTATCAAACAATGATCCTGGATGGACTTCCTATCATGTATTTGAACCTTAAAAAGTTTATGGAAGACTTGATATTAGGCTGCGTGACTCTGCTCACTAAACAACTCTTATAGGTGAGCCAACATTTGGTGGCTAGTCCTGATGTTTTCATATTGGTGCTATAGCTCATCAGACATAAAGCTCAATATGTAGTACCTGGCCTTATTATCATTGTTCGTCCATTTTTTCGGAGACGCTCTCTATTCATTGGTTGGACAGGCTAGTAAGGTGGAGGGATCCTGGTCCAATACATAAGATAGCTTCTTGGAATCCAAAATGATTTTGTAATTCCTGAGCCAATCCTTATAATTGGATCTAGTCAGTTTGTGGGTGTCTAAGATTTTGGCTAGGGGGTTGGACGTAAACATATTCTTGTAGAGAGTTAAAGTTTCTAGTTAGATTTTGTAATTAGACTTGATCAATTTATTTAAAAATTTTATTTTTAAACAAATTAGGCTTCCACTATTTTCTCAGATCCCTATATTTTCTTGATAGAGATGCAAAAATCTCCATGATAATAGATTTCTAGTGGGTGGTGCGGTTCCATCGACTAGCTCACCACCTCACCAAATACTTATTGATGATTGGTCAATTGATGAGTGGATAACTCTCGTCCAATGATTCTCTAATCATGGTGCATCCTAACCTGGTCTCTAATTCATGAAGCTCACCGTGTCTGAAATATTGGTCTACTTCTTAGTTAAGTCAGACCCACCATGTGCATAAATTAGATTCTTGATTGGATCTCTCATCGTGTTCAAAATATTGAGCCCAATCCATCCTTCAACCCGTAGCATGCAATGCCTAATAGACATGGTTGCATCTTTTCGATATAAGTAAACCATTGTAACCAGCCGAGAATGATCAACCCCGGGAAGGGTGCGTACATTTACAATGGTGGAAGACCTATGACTTAATATTTTCTTAGAAAAATTTAATTTAGGTCTATTAAACTTGACTTGACTTAGCTATAATAATTATGACTAACCTAGTGGCATGGGTTAGTTTGAATCATTAGCCACCTCACAACAGAACTAGATCGACTCAATCAGCTAGGTAAGTGAGATCAGTGGGAGGAATATACCATTAACTCATCATGAATACATTCAGGTCGAGTAGCTTCCAATTAAAGACCACTGGTCGTATCTGCCAAACTTATCTTAGACAACGATTTGTTAAACTAGAACTAATTAGGTTAGCCTATAATCTAGGCTCAAACCGTAGAACCAAATTAGGTCTTGACTTGGTCAACCACATGTGACTAGGAGTCGACCTTGATCTGGACTTAATCCTATTGGGTTGGTCAATTCTAAGCACTCTTGATCCCACCTAACCAACTCTTGATTCAGTTTAATCAATCGCTAGACCTAATTAAGCTATCCATACCCGAATCTAATTTTATGAAGGTATTTTAGATATAAAAATTCATAATTTTTAGATCTAATTGATTTTATAATCTTAATTTTTAATTAAGTTTGAGTTCATAAATAAAACATGTATAAAAAATTTTAGGATTTAAGGATCTAGAATTTTGCAAAAAAGTAAGTTCAGATTTTTGATTAAGGATAGATATGCAGCACCCCTACATGCCATAAGAGAACTCCATCAAATAAAAAGAGAGGATCTTTAAACCCTTCTTACTTTTATAACTGGACGGTCAAGGAGAATGCCTTAATCAGAAATTAATCTACATTACAAAACTTGTTAGATCTAAATCATATATCACATATATAATGGATGATCTAACCTATACATGCTTTGCATACATCTCATGTTTCAAAAATAAATATTTATATATATGATTCAAATTTGATTATATCAAATATAACATCTAAAAATAAATTATAAATTGATCATATCAAAAGAAAATTTATTCTAGACAATCATAAATCAAATCTACAAAGCTAGTCTAGACATGTATCTCATACATCACATATATGAATTAAAATTTTTAATTTTTTAATTTTAGATCTAATCACATCAGATGTGATATTTAAACTTACTAATATTAGATCATAAAATAAATAAAAAAATAGATCTAGGGTAGATATGAAGAACTACTAACTTAGCTCTGATACCAGTTGAAGAAAAACTAGCTTTTCCACCATAGGATCGATCTAATCTAATCAGATTTATAGCAAAAGTTTTCACAAAAGTTCTATACAACTTGATCAAATCTGAAAGTTCTCAAATCTGATCCTAATGATCTAATATTAAAAATTAAATTAAAATAAAATTAGAGATAACTTTTGTACATGATTAGGGTAAACTAGTTACCTTACCGATAATTTATCGGAAGCTTGAGGTCCTGGATCATGCCATGCATGCACCTGGCCTCTACTAGAGTCCACTCAAGCTAGTTTTGAAGGTCTTCTCCTTCTAAATTTGATTTTCAAAGATTAGATCTGGATTTAATCTATAGGGCCTTCAAAATGACTATTGAAGGCAGCACGTTCATCTCACGAACACCATCACGTTCAACTTGATCTTTACACCAATATCCTTGGATCTTCCTCACTATTTGTGCCCGACCTTTAGATGTGGAGAAGAGAGAGAGGAGGAGGATGAGGGGGCATGGAACAGAGGATGGGGCGGTAGCCTTGTAGCATAGGAATTGGATCACATATAAATCCTAGGTGCAAGAGGGGTTTAAATAGACTTTCCTGTGCCATGCAGTGCCACACAGCATCAACCAATCATATCAGTTGATTTAATCAGATCTAAATCTGATTAGCCAAGCGATGTCACATGATCCAATCAGATTAGAGACCCCTAAAATCCTCCATAAGTGGCACCAAGATTGGATGAGCATAACTATTCGGCCCTGGGTATGTGATCCAATCAAGAAACACTGGAGTCCCATCCTTATGGGACTCCTCCCTCTTTTTCCCCATGTGTGCATGCCAACATGAGGCATGTGTGTTAGATATATGTGCCCTAGAAGCCAGAATTGGCTGACACTTGTAATACACTTCTAGGGGCAAAATTGTAATTTTGACTATAATTAATGAAATGGGTTATTTTCTATCACATATGTGTATTTAGTGTCTGTGATACATTCTTTGAGTTAATGGTAATGATAATTCATATTTTCAAGAGTTGAAAATTTAAGACATGAATAATCATTATTAACTCATAAACAGCTCCCGACCATAGGATCATCACGAGGATGGTGATTGATCCGGAAGGTTGGTGTACGATCGCTTCTCTTTAGTAGATGAGTCTTGAGTCTATGGTGTGGAGACACCGGAGCGAGAGTACAGGTACTCGTTAGAGAACGAGGGCACTGAGCGTGACCACCTCGAGTAGTCATTAGGGAAGTCTACCTTCTCGTCAATGACTGACTCGATGCTGCAGTAGTGTGTCTGGTTCTTTGACCTGAGATGCATCGGCAGTTCACCTTGAGGGTGTTATAGTTTGACTACACCATTACTCGGTCTCCTAGCCATATGGAACCCTGAGGTGTATGTTGGCTATGACATGTTCATTGTAGGAACTGGATTGCATCAAGATGGGAATCTATCTACCTCGGTGGTAGAGGAGTAGCCCTATGATGATCATGAGAATCAAGTCCAGAAATCCATGGCCATGGTAGAGTGAAATAATAGAAAGAGTTTCTATTTAGATTTTCACATTGGACTCGAATCGAATGATTACATCATATGACAGAGACTAGGGTTTGACGAGTTCACCTTAACCCTAATCTGATCGGGGCTCAAGATAGAAGAACTGAATCACACAGGTAGCTGCACCAAGAGGTTCGCATTCAGCTCTGATGGGTTGCCACCATATACTGCTAGGTGTCACTGGTGGATTTTGGGAGCAATTAGAATGATTTAGATGATCGATCATTCTAGCTGTTCGAATCAGAAGAGTTCTGATCCATCGAAAGGAGTTTCGATGATGTCTATGATAGAGATCATGACATATCCCATTACCATACAGAACTGAACCTAACTGGGTCACACAAACAAGGGTTTGAATCTGGTGATCATCAATTGAACTGATCTAGTTCAATTGATCTGAATGAGATTCAATTAGGTTCAAGGAAATCGTGCTAGCACTCGATTGAACCTAACGTTCTTCTTTTACTATCATAAATAAGTTGTCCTGACTGAGCCAAAGGAGTTTGTGCTCAATCAGAGGCCTTCATATGGTCTGACTGGAGGTTGTCCAAGTCAGAATAGGTTGTCTTATTTGTAAGACATTACCTGCCATTTTTGGTCACCTGCCATTTCTTGTTCTTTGACTTTGGTCAAAAGTCTACCTTTGACTGGTCAAACGTTGACCATTGACCCTTTGACTTTTGACCACATGTCATGCACCTATTGGAGAGCTGGTGGGGGCCTGTCCCCCTGCCAGAACCTGGCAAGGAGAAGGGCGCACGCCAAGGGTGGCGTGAGCCCAAGTAGGAGGCGCCTAGGAGTCCTTGTTGGACAAGGACTCCACCTCCCTTTTGGATTCCAATCAGAGTTCTACTAAGAATCCAGTTTGACTGGTCTTAGGCGCCCTCTAAGGAGGAATCCAGGGGTCTCTTTTTCAACCAATCAGATTTAGATCTGATTTCACAAAGGGTTGTGATTGGTTGAGAGGAAGAGGAGTTGGATCACAAGAGGTCTATAAATAAGACCCTGCGCCCAACCCTAATCCTAAGTGAAAGTGAATTCAATAGAGATTTCCCACGTCCAAGGCTGCCTCTCCCCTCCTTCTCCATGCCATACTCTCTTCTCCCCTTGCTCTCCACGTCCAAAAGTGTTTTGGACTTAGTTTGGTGCGATTCAGATCAAGGAAAGGCGATCAAAAGCAAGAAGGCTGCGCTGCTGCAAAAGGACGACTGCAGATCTTCAAAAGAGTTTTGAAGATCCTCCAGATCAGATCCAGATCTGATTTTTGGAGGTGTGATAGAGAAGAAGAGGATTCTCCAGATCCAACCCGAGTGGATACCGGTAGAGGCCAGGCGCTTGCGTGGCTAAGATCCAGAACCTTCCGCTGCAATCAGGATCATCTACAGGGTAATAGGATTACCCAAATCAGGTAAATTAAATTTGATTTAATTTATCTTATTTTATTTTATTTATTAAAATAATAAGAATCAGATCTGAAACATATCAAGATCTGATTGAGATCAAGAGAAAATTTTTGAAATATATCTCTTGATCTAATCAGATCTGGACGAACCTGGACCGGGAAATCAGGATTTCCCTTCAACTGGTATCAGAGCCATGGTTCTAAAATTGTTTAGATCTGATTTTAATTTTATTTTAATTAGAAAATAAAGTGATTTCAGATGTCACATGAGATGTGATCAGATCTGAAATCAGAAAAATTAAAATTAAATGATTTGGATCTAAGAACATGAAGATATGCATGACTAGTTCTAGAATAGAATAGTTCTATAGAATAGTTTTGCATGTCTTTGATTTAATCTGATTAAATCATATTTTAGATCTTCTTATTTACTATTTTCTGATATTATAAGTGTTATAATAACATCTGATAAACAGCAAATAAAAATTATTTAATTTTAAATATCATATGAGATATGATAGATGCATGACTAGACTAGTTGTAGAATAGTTCTACATAATTGTCTAGATTAGAATTTATTTTGATTAGATCAATTTAAATCTAATTTTTTAGATTATTATGTGATAATTTAGATCTGAAAACATGCATGATTTGATACATGAGATGTATGCAAAATATGCCTTGATTAGATCTAAATTTGTATATGAGATATATGATATAGATCTATAACTGTTTTGTAGATTTACATGTTCCTGATTAAGGCGTTCCTCTTGGCCGTCCGGTCATAAGAACGAAGAAGGGTTTAAAGGCCCTCTCTTCCCATTCGATGGGGTGTTCTTATGACGTGTAGGGGTGCTGCGTGTTCGTCCTTAATCAGAAACCCAAAACTTACTTTCTGCAAAACCCTAGATCCTGAAACCCTAGGATTTATTGTGCATATTTTGTTTATGAACCCAACTTAATTAAGAATTAAGTTTATGGAATATTAATTAGGTCTAAAATTGAGAATTTCAGATCTAAGACATATTCATAATACTGGGTTCGGGCTTGGGTAGCTCAATTAGGTCTAAGCGGTTGATCAAACCGAATCAAGAGTTGGTTAGATGGGATCAACAATGCTTAAATTGACCAGCCTAATAGGATTAAGTCTGGGTCAAGATCGAGTCACGATCAAGCAAGACCTAATTAGGCTCAGAGGTTAGAGTCTGGATTGTAGGCTAACCCAATTGGTTCTGACTCAACAATTTGGTGTCTAAGGTAAGTTTGGCACAGACGACCGACTGGTTTTTAATTGGAAGCTACTCGACCTGAATGCGTTCTTGTGCGAGTTAACGGCATATTCCTTCCACCGGTCTCACTTACCTGGCCATATCTGTTGACACAGTTCTGATCTGAGGTGGTCAATAATCCGAGCTGACCCATGCCACTAGGTTAGTCATAATTGTTATGACTAAGCCAAGTCTAGTTTAATGAGACCTGAATCAATTCTCCCTAAGAAAAGATTAAGTCCGAGGTCTTCCACCATTGTAGACGTGCGGGCCCTTCCCGGGGTTGATTGTTCTCGGCTGGATACAGTGGCTCAGTTGCACCGGGAAGACGCAACCATGTCTATTAGGCATTGGATGCTATGGGCTGGAGGATGAGTTGGGCTCAATATTCCGGATACGGTGAGAGACCCAATTAGGAACCCAGTCTATGCAAATGGTGGGTCTGACTTAACTAAGGAGTGGATCAATATTCCGGATACGGTGAGATTCATGAATTAGAGACCAAGTTTGGGTGCACCATGATTAGAGAATCATTGAACAAGAGTTGTTCACTCATTGGCTAACCCATCACCAATAACTGTTAGGTGAGGTGATGAGTCAGTTGGTGAGACCGCACCACCCACTAGAAATCATCAATCGCGGAGATTTTCGCATCTCTACAGAGGGAGTGTAGGGATCCGAGAAAATAGTGGGAGCTAATTTGTTTAAAAATAAAATCCCTAAACAAATTGGTCAAGTCAAAATTACAGTATCTAACTAGAATCTTTGACTCTCTACAGGAAAATGTCTGCGTCCAACCCACTGGCACGTATCCTAGACACACATAGACTGACTGGACCCAATTATAAAGATTGGCTCAGGAACTACAAAATTGTTTTGGGTTCAGAGAAGTTAACACATGTTTTGGACCAGGACCCTCCCACCTTACCAGCTCGTCCATCCACTGAACAGAGAGCGTCTCTGGAAAAATGGATTGACGAAGACAATAAGGCCAGATACTACATGTTGGGCTCGATGTCTGATGAGCTCCAGCGCCAACATGAAGATATCGGGACTGCTCGCCAAATGTTGGCTCACCTGCAGGAGATGTTTGGTGAACAGAGTCGCGCAGCCAAATATCAAGTCACGAAATGACTTTTTAAGGCTAAGATGCGTGATGGGCAGTCAGTCCAAGATCACTGTCTGACAATGATCAAGGACATGGAAGAGCTTGAGAAGCTCGGTGTGAAGTTGGACTTGGACTTGCAGAACGATATTATTCTGCAATCCTTGACTGATGCATATGGGCAATTCATCATGAATTACCACATGCATAAACTTCAAAATTCCTTGGCCGAGTTGATGAATATGCTGGTTACCGCTGAGCTTTCTATGAAAGGTTCTAAAGGCTCAGTTCTTGCTATGGAACGGACTTCTTCCAAAAGAAAGTCTTATGGAAAGAAAAAGAAGTCTGTGAAAAAGCAAAAGGTAGAAGGATCAAAGAAGAAGAAGGCAGAACCGAAGAAGAAGGTCGATGGCAAAGGAAAGTGTTTCCATTGCAACAGCGACGGCCATTGGAAGCGGAACTGCCCTACTTACCTGGCCACCCTGAAGAACAAGAAGGAAGGTCCTTCTGGAGGTATGCTCGTTATTGAGTCTAACCTTACGGTTTCTTCTGCATCCAGTTGGGTGCTTGACTCTGGTTCTAGTGCTCATCTGTGCACTTCTATGCAGGGTCTTGAGGATAGCAGGAGGCTGAGGGATGGAGACATGATCCTACGCGTCGGTAATGGAGCAAGAGTTGCTGCAGTAGCCGTGGGAACATACCCTCTGCGATTACCATCTGGTTTAGACTTAGTTTTAAAAGACTGTTATTATGTGCCTGCAGCTAGCAGGAATTTGATTTCTGTTTCATGCTTAGCACAAGAAGGTTATGTGATCACCTTCTTTAAGGACCATTGTAACATTCTTTATGAAAGAAATAAAATTGCAAATGGTTTCCTTGTTAATGGTCTTTATCAGTTGCATATTGATGTACCTGTTTTAACTATCGAGCAAAACGTGAATGCCAAACGACCTAGGGATAGTCCAAACGACAGATATCTATGGCACCTGAGATTAGGTCATATAGCAGAAGATAGGATTAACAAATTGGAGAAAAATGGGCTATTGAGTCCATTGACTTTTGAGTCATATCCAACTTGTGAATCTTGTCTTCAAGGCAAAATGACTAAACTCCCTTTTGTTGGACATGGGGAGAGGGCCACAGATCTCCTTGCCCTAGTACATACTGATGTGTGCGGCCCATTCGATGTGCCGGCTAGAGGCAATTTTGTCTACTTCATTACCTTTACCGATGATCTGTCTAGGTATGGGTATGTGTATCTTATGAGACATAAGTCTGAAGCCTTTGAAAAGTTCAAAGAATTCAGACATGAAGTAGAAAAACAAACTGGAAAACCCATTAAGGTTCTTCGATCAGATCGAGGAGGTGAATACCTTAGCCGGGAATTCCTAGACTATCTTAAGGAAAATGGCATAGTCTCTCAATGGACTCCACCAGGAACACCTCAACTCAACGGGGTTTCAGAACGGAGAAATCGGACTCTATTGGATATGGTTCGATCCATGATGAGCTTCACAGACCTCCCAGATTTTCTTTGGGGACATTCATTATTAACTTCAATCTATTTACTGAATAGGGTTCCCTCTAAAACCGTTCCTACCACACCGTATGAGATATGGCACGGTAAGAAACCAAGTCTGAGTCATCTCAGAATTTGGGGTTGTCCGGCTTATGTCAAAAGACAACAAGCGGACAAGTTAGAGTTTAGGTCCTTTAGAGCTCGATTCATAGGATATCCTAAAGAGTCATTAGGATACTATTTCTACATTCCAGAAGACCACAATGTGATTGTGAGTCGACATGCCATATTTCTTGAAAAATAGTTTATTCAAGATAGTGGCATTGGAAAGCAGATTAAGCTTGATGAGAAAGTCTCACAAGCAGAACGAGCTAAGGACCAAGTGGAACCAAATCAGGTTGAGCCAATAAGAACACTACCTCCTCCACCTCGTAGATCGGAAAGAGTTTCCCGTCCCCCTGAAAGATACTTAGGTATTATTTCAGAGGACGTAGAGGAAATGTTCCTCATAGGTAATGGTGCTCATGGTGATGATCCCAAAACCTACAACGAGGCGATATCAGATATCGACTCCGAGAAATGGCTTGAGGCAATGAAGTCAGAGAATCGACTCGATGCACTCAAACCAAGTCTGGACCTTGGTAGATCCACCAGAAGGTATAGTACCTATTGGGTGTAAATGGATCTTCAAGAGAAAGATTGGTGCAGATGGGAATGTGGAGACATTCAAGGCTAGACTGGTGGCAAAAGGTTATAGTCAACGTGAAGGCATTGACTATCAGGATACCTTTTCCCCGGTAGCTATGCTAAAATCCATCCGCACATTGCTTGCTGTTGCAGCCTATTTCGATTATGAAATATGGCAAATGGACGTGAAAACGGCATTCCTAAATGGATATCTTGAGGAAGATATCTATATGGAACAGCCGCTAGGTTTCACATCCAGTGATACTGATCACAAGGTTTGCAAGCTGCAAAGGTCCATATATGGACTTAAGCAAGCATCTCGGAGCTGGAACACTCGTTTCAATGATGTGATCAAAAAGTTTGGTTTCATCAAAAATGAAGAGGAACCATGTGTTTTCAAAAGGGTCAGTGGGAGCGCTGTTGTCTTCCTCGTATTGTACGTGGATGACATCCTCCTTATTGGGAATGATATTCCCATGTTGACATCAGTCAAGATGTGGTTGTCTAAGGAATTCTCCATGAAAGACCTAGGTGAAGCATCCTTTATTCTAGGAATTAAGGTCTATAGGGATAGACCGAATAGGATGCTAGGACTTTCACAGAAGATGTACATAGAGGAAGTACTAAAGAGGTTTAGTATGGAAAACTCTAAGAGGGGATTAATACCCTTCAGACATGGTATTCATCTTTCCAAGAAGATGTGCCCCAGCACACCTGAGGAAATAGAACGCATGAGCAAGATCCCTTATGCTTCTGCAATAGGGAGCCTCATGTATGCCATGCTATGTACACGACCTGATATAGCCCATGCTGTGAGTGTCACAAGCAGATATCAGTCAAATCCAGGTGAAGAACACTGGACTTCTGTGAAATGTATCCTTAAGTACTTGAGAAGAACTAAGGATATGATGTTGGTCTTTGGTAATGGAGAACTCCAAGTTCAGGGATACACAGACTCGGACTTCATGTCCGATATAGATGATCGAAAGTCGACATCTGGCAGACTGTTTGTGCTGGAAGAGTTCCTAAGCAAACGGTGATACCATCTCATCCGCGATTACCTTGAGAAAGGTTACGTTGAGGTCAAGAGAGTCAACTCCACAGATAATGTGGCAGACCCACTTACAAAGCCGTTGGGCCAGCAGAAGATCGAAGCCCACCTTGAGAAGATGGGACTTAGACTTGTAGCCAATTGGCTTTAGGACAAGTGGGAGATTGTTAGATATATGTGCCCTAGAAGCCAGAATTGGCTGACACTTGTAATACACTTCTAGGGGCAAAATTGTAATTTTGACTATAATTAATGAAATGGGTTATTTTCTATCACACATGTGTATTTAGTGTCTGTGATACATCCTTTGAGTTAATGGTAATGATAATTCATATTTTCAAGAGTTGAAAATTTAAGACATGAATAATCATTATTAACTCATAAACAGCTCCCGACCATAGGATCATCACGAGGATGGTGATTGATCCGGAAGGTTGGTGTACGATCGCTTCTCTTTAGTAGATGAGTCTTGAGTCTACGGTGTGGAGACACCGGAGCGAGAGTACAGGTACTCGTTAGAGAACGAGGGCACTGAGCGTGACCACCTCGAGTAGTCATTAGGGAAGTCTACCTTCTCGTCAATGACTGACTCGATGCTGCAGTAGTGTGTCTGGTTCTTTGACCTGAGATGCATCGGCAGTTCACCTTGAGGGTGTTATAGTTTGACTACACCATTACTCGGTCTCCTAGCCATATGGAACCCTGAGGTGTATGTTGGCTATGACATGTTCATTGTAGGAACTGGATTGCATCAAGATGGGATCTATCTACCTCGGTGGTAGAGGAGTAGCCCTATGATGATCATGAGAATCAAGTCCAGAAATCCATGGCCATGGTAGAGTGAAATAATAGAAAGAGTTTCTATTTAGATTTTCACATTGGACTCGAATCGAATGATTACATCATATGACAGAGACTAGGGTTTGACGAGTTCACCTTAACCCTAATCTGATCGGGGCTCAAGATAGAAGAACTGAATCACACAGGTAGCTGCACCAAGAGGTTCGCATTCAGCTCTGATGGGTTGCCACCATATACTGCTAGGTGTCACTGGTGGATTTTGGGAGCAATTAGAATGATTTAGATGATCGATCATTCTAGCTGTTCGAATCAGAAGAGTTCTGATCCATCGAAAGGAGTTTCGATGATGTCTATGATAGAGATCATGACATATCCCATTACCATACAGAACTGAACCTAACTGGGTCACACAAACAAGGGTTTGAATCTGGTGATCATCAATTGAACTGATCTAGTTCAATTGATCTGAATGAGATTCAATTAGGTTCAAGGAAATCGTGCTAGCACTCGATTGAACCTAACGTTCTTCTTTTACTATCATAAATAAGTTGTCCTGACTGAGCCAAAGGAGTTTGTGCTCAATCAGAGGCCTTCATATGGTCTGACTGGAGGTTGTCCAAGTCAGAATAGGTTGTCTTATTTGTAAGACATTACCTGCCATTTTTGGTCACCTGCCATTTCTTGTTCTTTGACTTTGGTCAAAAGTCTACCTTTGACTGGTCAAACGTTGACCATTGACCCTTTGACTTTTGACCACATGTCATGCACCTATTGGAGAGCTGGTGGGGGCCTGTCCCCCTGCCAGAACCTGGCAAGGAGAAGGGCGCACGCCAAGGGTGGCGTGAGCCCAAGTAGGAGGCGCCTAGGAGTCCTTGTTGGACAAGGACTCCACCTCCCTTTTGGATTCCAATCAGAGTTCTACTAAGAATCCAGTTTGACTGGTCTTAGGCGCCCTCTAAGGAGGAATCCAGGGGTCTCTTTTTCAACCAATCAGATTTAGATCTGATTTCACAAAGGGTTGTGATTGGTTGAGAGGAAGAGGAGTTGGATCACAAGAGGTCTATAAATAAGACCCTGCGCCCAACCCTAATCCTAAGTGAATTCAATAGAGATTTCCCACGTCCAAGGCTGCCTCTCCCCTCCTTCTCCATGCCATACTCTCTTCTCCCCTTGCTCTCCACGTCCAAAAGTGTTTTGGACTTAGTTTGGTGCGATTCAGATCAAGGAAAGGCGATCAAAAGCAAGAAGGCTGCGCTGCTGCAAAAGGACGACTGCAGATCTTCAAAAGAGTTTTGAAGATCCTCCAGATCAGATCCAGATCTGATTTTTGGAGGTGTGATAGAGAAGAAGAGGTTCTCCAGATCCAACCCGAGTGGATACCGGTAGAGGCCAGGCGCTTGCGTGGCTAAGATCCAGAACCTTCCGCTGCAATCAGGAT